>JAQQSK010010204.1:0-12777 GCA_028658325.1 Potorous gilbertii | reverse complement strand
GATGCTATAGTTCTGTGAAATGTGAACTGATTGAATGTATGAAACCCAAAAATAATGATAGATATTAATTTGGACTGAGGATTGGTTAGGGATGAATTTTCCAAAGATCTGTTCTTAATTCAGTGTCAATAGCAATGTTTTCTTTTAAAAACAATTGTTACAAGTGTTAAAAACATAGACAGTATACTTATAAAACATGCAGATTACATGGAGTTGAGTGATTGGCAGCATAATTCATGACAGAGTGCATTTCCAAAAGGATTTTGGTAGCTAAATCTATCAATTGAACCTGGATAATGAAATTTGATGAATGTAACTGTAAATATTTGGCTTTTTATTTTTTAAACATACACACACATACATATACGCACACATACACATACACACACACATAAATTGGGGTGGTGAATGCCTCTTGATAGAGATGTAGTATAGGGAAGTTCTCTTCCAGTATGACTTGAACTAGATTCCCCCTGGGCCTATCTACAAGCTTGATGACCAGCAATTAAGAATACCAAAGAGTGAACTTGATCCTTTAGTGGAGAATTGGACTTCTTTCTAATTCTGAGATTCTCTCCAATTCTAATCTCTGGATTTCTATCCAATTCTGTTATTCTGTGTTTCTATCTAAGTAGTTAGAAAATAGTTAATGATAAGATCTGGGAATTTTAGTAGCATGCAAGCTCAACTTAAATCAGTAATGTGGCATGCTATCCATAAGAGATTAATTCTATCCTCAAGTGCTTTAAGAGAGGCATGGTGTCTAGAATGAGCCAGATAAAAGTCTGGTGTGCTCTGCTTTGTTCAAATCAACATATCTTTCATTTTGAGTGTCAGAATTTTAAAACTAGAACGTATCCAAAGGAGAGTCATCATGATGCTGTGGAGATTATTGCAAGGTATTGGTTCACCTGGAAAAGAGAAGACTTGGGGGAGGCTATATGATAGCTATTTCAAAATTTGATTAGCAGTCATATGGAAGAAGAGGTAAAATTTTTTTTCTAATCCCCTTTCCATATCTTAGATCAAATAATGGAAGTTTCAGAGGCAGATTTAGGACCAGTGTCAAGAAAGTATTTTCAATTGGGGCTGATCAAAAGAGAAATAAATTATCTCAGCAGATATAATGCTTTCAGTGTAAGAACACCACAAACAAAAAACCCATACACTAACCCCCTCATGATGGGATCTTCAAATTTTAGGATTGAAAAGAATTTTCTAGGTCGTATATTCCAAAATGCCACTTAGGGGAGAAACCCCTTTTAATGTATATCCAACACATGGTTACCAGGACTCTTCTTGAACAACTCTGCTGAAGGGAAGTTCACTCCCAAGTCAGATTGCTCATTCCACCTTGTACACTCTTAATTAAAGAAGTTTCTGTTTTATATTGCCTTGAAATCTTCTTCTTGTTATTTTCCATACTCAGTGCCAATTTTACCCTCAATAATGACACTTTATTTATTCATTTTTCGACATGATAGCATCTCAGATATTTGAAGGCAGGTTCATAACTTCCTTAAGTCTTACCTTCTATAGAGAGGTTCCTTACCCTCAGTGATTTTTTTTTTTAAATCATATGGCTTCCAGATACTTTCTGATGCTAGGCTGTGCTTTCCTTTTACCCAAATTAAACAGCCCTTTCTTGAAGTTCCAAGTTATCTTGGACTGCAAAATTGTTTTTTACCCTATTCTTTTGTGGTTTCTATCACTCCAGAATTTGTTTTGAAGCTTGATTTAAAGTTATTTTGAGGGAAATTAGGGAGAGCTCAGGAACTTCTTTCTTTTTGTCTGCCATCCTGGTTCTATCTTTTGATTGGAGCATTTAAGGAGCAAACATAGTGGGTCACTTTTTTTTTCTAGCCCTAGAACATAAATTCAGCTCACAAATAAGAGACTGGGGAAATAATTATAGAAAGGTTCTTGTTCAGTCATTTTCAGTCACGTCCAGCTCTTCATGATCCCATTTGAGATTGTCTTGGCAGAAACACTGGAGTGGTTTGCCATTTCCCTATCCACCCTATTTTACAGATGAAGAACTGAGGCAAAAAGGTTGAGTGACTTGCCCAGGACACACAACTAGTGAGTGTCTAAGGTCAGGTTTGACCTTAGGAAGTTTAGTCTTCCTGCCTCCAGGCTCAGCATTCTATCCATTGTGCCTCCAAATTCCCAAAACAGAGAGTGGGCAATATTTCACATTCAATAATGTGAATGTGAAATCACTCTTCTAAATATGGAAACAGATTTAGAAGAGAGACAGAGCCCTATCATTCCTTCCCCATAGCAAGATGACAGATTAAGCACCTGTTCTCATGTCAGACAGTGATCACAGACTCAGCTCCTACACTGAGAAAAGGAATTGGCCAGTAGTGGCAGCACTGATCCTTAAGAACTTGAGTAGGATCATGGGTTCAGCTCCAGAATTAGACGATTTAAGAAAGCAGTGCTGTCAGTCTAAACCTGCAGAGCCTACCACTATCTGCCTGTAACAGGTTAGAATTATCAAGTATCTATAGGAGCTCCAACAAGGGGCAGGACTGTAGCTGACTAGATACAAATTAGGTTCTGAAGACTTCAAAGTTCAGGAGGGCATCAATCAGACTGTACTCTAGATTAGAATACATTGCATCTGCTGAAAGTTTGTAGTGTGATCACTAGAGCCTGCCAGAACTCAATTACCTGGATAACAAAGTAGAAGGACCACAAATATGACAATCCAGAATCATAGAAGACAAAGACATTTCTATCAGAGGTGTACAGAACCTAGCCCTAGCAGAAAGTTCAAATCTGGAAAGTAAAGCTGGAAGAACAAATAACTAAAAGAAGTTTCAATGATAAAGAAATATTTTGGTGCTGGTAATATGAGAGCTCTAGAGAAAATAACTGAAAAAGAAATGAGCTTTGGAGGAAAGATGGGAAAGATAATGAACCGCTTAGCACATAGATGTACAAAACCTACCTAAGCAATAAATTTCTGGAAATTAGAATAGAATGAACAGAAATTAGTGACTCTATGAAAAAACAAGAAATATCAAAATAAAGTCAAAAGATTAAAAAAAAAGAAAATGTATCTCATTAAAAACAAGTGACCTGAAAAATAGATCAAGGGGAGGTAATTTAAGAATCACTGGACTGCCTGAAAGTTATAATCACAAAGAGCCTAGATGTATGTCAAGAGATCTTGCAATTTTAGATGAATAATAAAGTGATTAAAGAGATCATGAAAGAAAATTGCCCAAATTTCTTAGAATCAGAGGACAAATGAAAATAGAAAGAATCTAATTATCACCTCCTGAAAGAAATCCCAAAATGAGAACTCTTAGATACATATTAGCCAAAATTCAGAACTTCCAAGTCAAGGAAAACCAGAAAGAAAGAGTTTAAGTACCAAGGAACCACAGTCAGAATCATGCAAGATATATTAAACATAAAGGTGAAAATAAAATAAAATGTTATATTTCAAAAAGCAAAAGATATAGGCTTACAACCTACAATAACTTACCAACCAAAACTAAATAAAATTCTGTTAAGAAAAAAAAATCAACATTAAAAATATTGGAACTGCTCAAGCATTCCTAATGAAAAGACCAACAAAAAATGATTTTTAAAAGATTTCATGTATTAGTTTATTTACAAATTGTTCTTTAAAATATATATTTGAATTTTAACAAGATAGAAACAAAATTATTATCTTGATTGTTTCTATGACGCATTCAAAAAATTATTACTTGTATATTACTTGGGTTTTGTTGCTTCCAATTTCTCCTTATTTATATAATTATAGTATTATTTTGTTGCTGTTGTGGCTGCTGTTTCTGATGTTTCTACTTTACTCTGTAAAACTCCATTTAAGTCTTCCCATCTATTATTCACTTCATTTTATTTTTCCTATGTTTGACTTTAAGAAGTTTTAGAATGAGTGGGAAGGGGGGGGGGACATTTAACAAGCACTTAGTAAGTGCCAAGCACATAGTTTGCTATATGCCGAGGATACAAATATAAATATAAAGAGAGTCCATGCCCTCAAGGAACTGACATTCACTTGTGAGTTAAGTGGAAACAACAAAGTGGCCTGAAAAAATAAGCATTTTTAGAATAGACTTCATTACAGAATAGAAAGTATGGAAGATAATGGTGATTTGAAGAAACCAGAGTATATTTTGGATACCATGCCTCTCTTAAAGCTACTTAAGAAAGAATTGTGGCTAACATGTCACATTGTTGATTTAGGTTGAACTTGCACACCACTAAATTTCCCAAACCTCATCATCAAATGTTTTTATTCTTTAATCCACTATGATAGAAACACAGAATCTCAGAATTGGAAAGGAGTCCAAATCTCCCTTAAGGGATCAAATCCAATCTTTGGTATTCTTAAATGATGGTCATTAAGGTTCTAGATAGTCCCAGGGGGTAACAAGTTCAAATCATACCTGAGCTGTAAAACAGCTTTATCAAGAGTTCTCAAGATGGCCCAAGCTTCTTGTACTGAGGTTTCTTGCACTGGGGTTTTTTGCCCTGGTCACTGGTTTGCTATCCCAGCAAAATTGAATATAATATTTCAGAGGGGAGATGAAATTCAATGAAATCAAAGATTTTCAGTCATTTCTGATAAAAAGACCAGTTCTAAACAGAAAATTCAATTTTCAAATACTTGAGTCAAGAGAAGCATAAAAAGGTAAAAGAAAAGAGAACAAGTTATTCAGTAAGGATCAACTGTTTATATCCCTACATGGCAAGAAGTATGTCTTTATTAGAGTAGTTAGAAGCAGGGCAGAGTCAAGATGGTGGAGTGGAAAGACGTACATATTTTTGCTCTTCCCCCACAGACCATAAACTTGTAAAGAAAGACTCTAAACAAATTCTAGAGCAGCAGAAGCCACAAAACAATGGAGTGGAGGAGATCTCCAGCCCAGGCCAATGGGAAAGGGCTGTCACACTGGACACAGAGCAGAGCCCAGCCCAGACTTGACCTCATGGCTGGGAGGAGGACCCAAGCAAGCCTCAAGGGCAGAATCTCCAGCAGCAGTAGTGGTGGTTTGCAGATCCCTCAACCCACAGGCACCAAAGGTCAGTGAGAGGGTTTTTTCAGCTGGCCAAGAAGGGAGCAGGGTCTTCCCATAGCTCAAGCTTCAGGAAGTGGGCAGCAGAAGCAACATCAGGGGGGCAGCAGCTCCCACAGCAGCCTGCATCCATTGTTGGATTGGAAAACCCCTGGGGGAAATGAACAGCTGAGCCTTACCTCAGCTCTGTGTGGCAGCCCTGCCTCTGCTAAAAACCCCTACAGGAATTGAGCCCCTTATGTGAATCTCAGCCCCCAGTGATGGCTTGGTGGAACAGGAGGCCAGGAAGACCTGTGGAGAGGAAACTCTGCCACTCAGATTCTGAGCACAAAAGTTTCTAATTGCTCCCAGACCAGTGTACATGCTTGATTGTGCCACCTTGGAGAAACTGAGATCTTATAGATCCCCAGAGTATACCCTACTCTTTACAAAGGACCCAAAAGTCAAGTAACTGGTTGGGAATATGTCCAAAAAACGGAAAAAAAACAAGACTATAGAAGGTTACTTTCATGGTGAACAGATATTTTCTCTCATCCTTTTGCATGAGGAGAAACAATGCTTACCATGAGGGAAAGACATAAAAGTCTGTATCCCAAACATCCAAAATAAATATTTAATGGACTCAGGCCATGGAAGAGTTCAAAAAGGATTTTGAAAATCAAATAAGAGAGGTGTAGGAAAAATTGGGAAGAGAACTGAGAGAGATGCAAGAAAATCACGAAAAGTGAGTCAATACCTTGCTAAAGGAAACCCAAAAAAATGCTGAAGAAAATAACACCTTTAAAAATAGGCTAACTCAATTGGAAAAAAGAGGTTCAAAAAGCCAACAAGGAGAATAATGCTTTAAAAAGTAGAATTAGCCAAATGGAAAAGATGGTTCAAAAACTCACTGAAGAAAATAGTTCTTTAAAAATTAGAATGGAACAGATGGAGGCTAATGACTTTATGAGAAACCAAGAAATTATAAAACAAAACCAAAAGAATGAAAAAAATGGAAGACATGTGAAATATCTCATTGGAAAAACAACTGACCTGGAAAAGAGATTCAGGAGAGACAATTTAAAAATTATGAGACTACCTGAAAGTCATGATCAACAAAAGAGCCTAGATAACATCTTTCATGAAATTATCAAGGAAAACTGCCCTGATATTCTAGAACCAGAGACCAGAATATATATTGAAAGAATCCACTGATCACCTCCTGAAAGAGATCCAAAAAGAGAAACACAAGATCTAGCAGCTTCTACATTAAGGGAATCAAAGAGTGTGGAGCATGATATTCCAGAATCAAAGGAACTAGGACTAAAACCAAGAATCACCTACCCAGCAAAACTGAGTATAACACTTCAGAGAAAAAAATGATCTTTCAATGAAATAGAGGACTTTCAAGCTTTCTTCATGAAAAGACCAGAACTGAAAAGAAAATTTGACTTTCAAGCACAAGAATCAAGATAAGCATGAAAAGGTAAACAGGAAAGAGAAGTCATAAGGAATTTACTAAAGTTGAACTGTTTACATTCCTACATGGAAAGACAATATTTGTAACTCTTTTTTTAATATCTGGGTAGTTGCTGGGATTATACACACACACACACACACACACACACACACACACACACACAAACACCCACATATATGTATATATAGAGAGACAGAGCACAGGGTGAGTTGAATAGGAAGGGATCATATCTAAACAAATGAAATTAAGGGGTGGGAGAGGAATATATTGGGAAGATAAAGGGAGAAGTGGAGTGAGGCAAATTATTTTTCATAAAAGAGGCAAGAAAAAGACTTTTCAATTGAGGGGAAAAGGGGAGAGGTGAGAGGAAAACGTGAAACTTACTCTCATCACATTTGACACAAGGAAGAAATAAAATGCACACTCATTTTGGTATGACAACCTATCTTACAATACAGGAAAGTGGGGAAGAAGGAGATAAGCAGGGGGGGGATGATAGAAGGGAGGGCAATGGGAGGAGAGAGCAATTAGAAGTCAGTACTCTTGGACAGGGACAAGGTCAAAAGAAAGAATAGAAAAATTGGGGGGCAGAATAAGATGGGAGGAAATATAGTTAGTCTTACACAACATGACTATTATGGAAGTCATTTGCAAAACGACACAAATATAGCCTATATTGAATTGCTTGCCTTCCCAATGGGGATGGGTGGAGATGGAGGAAGGAAGAGAAGTTGGAACTCAAAGTTTTAGGAACAATTGTTGAATATTGTTCCTGAATACAACTGGGAAACAAGAAATACAGGTAATGGGGTGTAGAAATTTATCTTGCCCTACAAGACAAAAGAGAAGATGGGAATAAAGGAAGGGAGGGATGTTCAAAGGGAGGGCAGATTGGTAGTAGTGGTAACTTGAATGCTTGGCACTTTGGGGTGGGGGCAGGGGAGAGATGGGGAGAAAATTTGGAATTCCAAATTTTGTGGAAATGAATGTTGAAAACTTGAATAAATTTTTTAAAAAAGTAGGTAGAAGGAATATACATGAAGAGAGAGCCTGGGTGTAAGTTGACTATGTTGGGATGATATAAAAAAGTTAAAGGATGAGAAAGGGGATTACAATCGGTGTAGAGGGAAAGGAAAGGCAGAAAGGAATGAATTATATCACATGAAGAGGCTTGAAAGACCTATTACAGTGTAGGGAAAGACAGAAGAGGCTGAGTGTTGTTTGAACTTTACTCTCATCAGATTTGGCTCAAATTGAGAATAACATACACACTAAGTTGAGTGTAGAAGTCTATTTTATCCTACAGAGGAGTAGGAGGTGAGGGGACAAGAAAAGTAGGAACTGATTGAAGGGAGAGCAGATTGGCAGAAGCAGTGTTCAAAAGGAAAACACAGGTGAGGTGAGACATGGTGAAGAGAGAGAGAGAGATGGAGCCAGAGGGAGAGACAGAGAGATACAGAGACAGAGGCAAACTATAAACAGAAGAAAAATTGGATAGAGGGAAGTATACAGTTATCATAACTGTGATTGTGAATCAGATGAACTCTCCCACAAAACTGAAGCCAATACCAGAGTGAATTAAAAACCAGAATCCCACATGTTGTTTACAAGAAACACATTTTGAAGAAGAGAGACACACAGAGTAGAGGTAAAGGCTAGAGTAGAGGTAAGGCTATGGCAAAATATATTATACTTCAGAAGCAGGTTAAAAAAGCAGGGGTAGAATTATGATCTCAGAAAATCAAAAGCAAAAAAAAGATCTAATTAAAAAAGACAAAGAAGAAACCTAGACCTTGATTAAAGGTACCACAGACAATGAAGTAATAATAATACTAAACATATGCACCAAATAGCATAGCACCCAAATTTCTAAAGGAACAGTTAAAGGAATTATAGGAAGAAATAGACAATAAACTATATAAATGAAGGACCTCAACTTTAACCTCTCAGGATTAGATAAATATAACCACAAAACAAACAAGAAAGAAGTTCAGGAGGTGAATAGAATTTTAGAAAAGTTAGATATAGGACACCTTGGGAGAAAATTAAATAGGATTGAAACGAATATACCTTTTTATTGGTGGCACATGGAACCCTCACAAAAATTGACCATTTATTAAGGGAGAAATATTAATGTATCTTTTACATATCACAAACTACATTCCATAAAGGGTAGTGGGTAGATTAAAATTAATTGAAAGGTAAACAATCTTACCCTAAAGAATGAGTGGGTCAAGGAACAAATTACAAAAACAATTCCCTAAAAGAAAATGACAATAATGAGACAATATACCAAAATTTATGGGATGCCGTCAAAGCAGTTCTTAGGGGAGATTTTATATCTCTAACTGCTTACATGAATAAAATAGAGAAAGATGAAATCAGTGAATTGGGCATGAAACTTAAAAAAAGATAGAAAAAGAACAAATTAAAAATTCCAATTAAACACCAAATTAGAAATGCTAAAAATCAAAAGAGAGATTAATAAAGTTGAAAGTAAGAAAACCAATGAACTAATAAATAGGAGCTGATTTAATACAAAAAAATTGATAAACCATTGGTCAATTTGATTTAAAAAAAGAAAGAAAACCAAATTGCCAGTATCAAAAATAAAAAGGATGAATTCACGATCAATGAAGAGGAAATTAAGACAATTATTAAAAGCTATTTTGTCCAATTGTATGGCAACTAATCTGACCATCTAAGTGAAATGGTTGAACAATTTACAAAAAATATATATTATCCAGATTAACAGAAGAGGAAATAGAATACTTAAATAACCACAGTTTAGAAAAATAAATTGATCAAGCCATTAATGAACTACATTAAAAAATCCCCAGAGTCCAATGGATTTACAAGTGAATTTTCCCAAAGATTTAAAGAAAAATTAATTCAAATAGGATAGAAACTATTTGGGAAAATAGAAAGTAGTCCCTACCAAATTCCTTTTTTTGACACAAATAGGTTGCTGATACTTAAACTAGGAAGAACCAAAACAGAGAAAAGAAAAACTATAGACCAATTTACCTAATGAATTTTGATGCAAAAAATTTAAACAAAATACCAGCAAGGAGATTACAGCAATATATCACCAGGATCATACACTATGACTAGGTGTATGACTAGGTGGGATTTATACCAGTAATGCAGGACTAGCTCATATTAAGAATTAGGAAATATTAAGAAAACTATCAGCATAATTGACTATGCACATAATAAAATCATAACAAAACACATAAAATAACAAAAAATCATACAGTTATCTCAATAGATGCAGAAAAGCTTTTAACAAAATACCTCACCCATTCCTATCAAAAAATACACAGCACAGGAATAAATGGAGTTTTCCTTAAAAATACAAGTAGTATCTATACAACACCATTAGCAAACATTTTCTGTAATGGGGATAAAATAGCAGCCTTCCCAATAAGATCGAGGGTGAAACAAGGATTCCCATTATCACCACTACTACAATATTATAGTAGAAATGTTAGCTTTAGCAAGAAGAGAAGAAAAAACAAACTGAAGGAATTGAACTAGGCCATGAGGACATAAAATTATTAGTCTTTGCAGATGATATGTCAGTATACTTAGTCATAAAGAATCAACTAAAAACTACTTGAAATAATTAACAACTTAAAAAAATTACAAGATATAAAATAAACCCACATAAATCATCAACATTTTTATGTATAAGCAACAAAGCCAGCAGCAAGAGATGGAGAAAACCCATTTAAAAGATCTTTAGACAATATAAAATACTTGGACATCTAACTGCCAAGACAAACCCAGGAACTATATGAATACAATAACAAAACACTTTTCACACAAATAAAGTCAATGTAGACAACTGCAAAAATGTCAGTTGCTCATGGTATGCCAAACCAATATAACGAAAATGACAATAGAGAAGTGAGTCAAATTTATAAGAATACAAGCCATTCCCCAACTGATATATGGTCAAAGGATATTAACAGACAGTTCTCAGACAAAGAAATCAAAAGTATCTCTAGATATACAAAAAATGCTCTAAATCACTGTTGACTGGAGAAATGCAAATGGAAACAGCTCTGAGTTGCCACCTCACATGTATCAGATTGACTAATATGACTAAAAATAAAAATGATAAATTTGGAGAGGATGTGGAAAAATTGAAATGCTAATGCACTGTTGGCGAAGTTGTGAATTGATTCAACCATTTGTAATTGCAAGCAAAGTAGGATCTTTTGCTGTTTTTGTTTTAGTGTAATCAAGTGCCTCTGATTGAATCTTGCCTTTATCAGTCAAGAGGAGTAAAGTATAGAAACAAGAGTTTCTTTAACTAGAAACAACGTATGTATTTGTATTGTTAATTATTTTAATGTGTTTAAAGAAGATCTTCCCCACCCATTAATAAGCCTGCCCATTAAGGGAAGCTTGATTAGAGAAGATTCTTGGGAAGTCTCATACCTTTTGTTAAGTTTCTAATGAGGCACTGATTCTCAAGGTTGGGGATGCCCTCTAGCTCTCAAAATGTATAAATACCCTGAAGGTGAGGTTTTACTTTGGGGCTTAGTTTTTTGCAAGAAGCTTTGTGTGCCGGATAAGACTCTGGGAAGCCACTAAGTAGCCTCCCAGCTTTGAAAATCTAGATGTTAGTGCTTCCCTTTCTGGTAACCATATATGTATGGTCAGGAAGTCGCATCAGTCTATTGATTTGTGATATAGTATTGCTTATTGTCAGGTGGTTTGGAAGCACTGTTTGTTGATTTAGATTTCTCTGTATTTTCTCTGAAGTTCAAGGTGCTGGCTTTTCTCCCTGAATTAAGTGAATAATACATGTGCTTGATTAAATTGGTTGTTGAGCCCTCAAAAATTGCTTTTCTTTTAAAAATACAGAACTAATAATCTTTGATATCAGGCCCTCCTGCATATATTGGGGTGCTTACTTTTACACCATTCTGGAGAAAATTTGGAAATATGCCCCCAAAGCTATCAAATTGTGCATACCCTTTGACCCAGCAATAACACCACTAGGTCTGTATTCCAAAGAGAGTTAAAAGAAATGGAAAAGGACCTACATATGCAAAAATATTTACAGCAGCCCTTTTTGTGGTGGATGATAATGGGAAATTGAAGGGAAGGCAATCATTTGGGGAATGGCTGAACAAATTGTAGTGTAACAATGTAATGGAATACTATTGTGCTATAAGAAATTATGAGCAGGCAGTTTTCAGAAAAAAAAAGTTGAAAGGAACTCATATGAACCGATAAAATTGAATTGAACAGAACCAGGAAAATGCTGTATACAATAACAGCAACATTGTGCAGTGACAAACTACGATTAACTTAGCTCTTCTCAACAATATGATGATCCAAGACAATTATAAAAGACTCATGATGGAAAATGCTTTCCAGATTCAGAGAAAGAACTGAGGGGATCAGAAAGGAGATCAAACCATACTATTTCACTTTTTTTTTGTTTTTTTTTCCTTCTGTTTCTTCTTTCACAACCTTACTAATAGGGAAATGTATTACATGATTGCACTTATATAACCTATATCAAATTGCTTGCCATCTTATAGAGGCAGAAGAAGTAGAAGGGAGGGAGAAAATTTGTAAATAAAATTTAATAAAAATGAATGTTAGTAATGTCTTTACATGTGAATCAGAAAAAATACTATTAAAAATTCTTCAATCATTCTTGTTAGATTTGTGTTGAAGTAGTTATAGGAAGAGCACTTTTTACCATCTTTATTTATTTATTTTTTCTTAATAATAGTTATACTGTTGGACTATCTCAACTGATTACACATCTCACTATGCACCATAATCTGGGCATATTTTCCCCTTACTGTGAATGACTAGGTTGATTACTTTGAAGCAACTGTTTTTGTCATTGAATATTGCTTGAGATATATTCAAGTCATTCCTGAAAACAGCACAATGCCATCTAAAAACAAAAGCATCCATGGTAGGGAATCCTTCTCCTATTTGGACTTCAAATACTACATTTTAGCACATCTCATGTGTCTCCCTCTTCCCAACCTCTCTTGACATTGATACGGCCCAAATCCTGGAACAAACTTATCTGTCATTGTGCAATAAAGTTGCATATGTAATGGAACGAAGTCATATCTATAATTGAACCTTATACGATATCATACCCATGAGGCATCTCCAGGCATGGACACCTAATTTTATGACAGTCTTTAAGACTGCAAAAGAAAATGAGACCCGAGAAACATTAGCTTTATATAAACAAATTAAAAAAAA
>JAQQSK010010203.1:0-12777 GCA_028658325.1 Potorous gilbertii | reverse complement strand
ATCATCATCCATAACATTGTAGAAGATTGTGATTACCATAATGTCTAGATAAAGGAAAATATCATTTTCCAGGGTAAGACCTAGTATGTTTAAAGTTAGTTAAATCATATCAGATATATTTAGATGGAAATTCAATTTTCTTGGCAATTTTCAAGTCATTTCTGAATAATTTTATCTTCATTTCTTATAAAATTAAATATGTTATAGATTTTCTGGTATTCATTTATATATGTTTTCTGTGATAATTACATTAAAATTAGATTCAGTTAACCAAATGTATAAGAATAAAGGGTTTTTTTTTTTTGTTTAGTCAGGGGACACCAGTGGCCCTGGAGAAGCCCAGGCTAGCACAAGGAATGAAGTCCCATACTCAAGACTCAAATTTAGACTGCGTTCTATACTGGAGAAAACCCAACTCCTTAAAGAGAGGAATCAATATAACCTTACTCCTGGAGTCCTGGGGGGAAACTTCTGATATTGTTCCCCCCCCAAATTAAGTGTCTTGTAGAGAGTTAGCAGATATAGAACATCTTTCTCCTTCACCGTGAGATACTCAAAACATGCCACAACTAAAGTGAAGGATACTACAAATCAGAAAAATATATAATGGGAATAATATTTGTATGATTTGATATTAGTATTACAGTAGTTCTATTACAATGTAAAACTGTATGGTATTTCCCCAACATTTATTAATATTTGGCATACGGGGTGACCATGAACAATAGAATGAGTTTATAAGCCATGATAATAGGAAAATAAATAAACCCTGTGAAAATTTTGCCATGAGACTAATAATTTGAAATTCATACTTTTTCCTCTATTTTTGATTTTGTTTTCATTTGAAAGTTTATTAATTATAAATAATTACTTGCATTATTTTGACCTATTATGGGGAACAATATAAAAAAGTGAGATAGTTTAAAAGGGGTGAATTATTGACAGATATAGGGCACAAATTTATATATGGCTGACAATAACATTTTTCCTGACCAATTATTTAAAGAAATTATTTGCAAGGCTGAGAATTACATATTTTCAGTAGACTGGAGTAACAATGTCACACACTTGATTTTATTGAATTTTCTAGGTTACAACAGTAACATTTCAGGATTTGCCAGGTTGTAGTCTTTCCACGTTGTCAGAATGTACAAGTCTTCAATTCCTGACTCTCAGGCGTTGTGGATTAACTGCTCTGGAAGGACTGAGTAACTGCAAAAAATTGAAGTACATTGATGTACAGGTATTTTCTTCAGTGTTTCTCTCTAGTGTTTATTCTGTGATACAAGGCAAAATGTTTTGTGTGGACATCAAACAAATAATGGCTTGAGGGAAGTACCTGTGACCAGGATAGAATTATAGTTCAGTGCACCTCAGAACACGTTAGAGGAAATTAGACAATGAGTCTAAATGTGGGAGTGGAGGGAGCTAGCGTGGGGCTGCTCCAGAGACTACCAAAGTGTTATATTATCATTCATAGAAGAAACAACATGATCTCAAATAATATGTTTCATTTCTTTCTAACTCTATTTGTGAGGATATAGAGTGGTCTTGTTAGGAAAATTAGTATTTTTAGCACAATTTTTGCATCAATATCGTGAAAAATTTTCTAACAAGGAACGCTGACCCAAAATGAGCAGTCTCACAAGATTGTCAGGGTAGGTGACTCCTGGATAAGTATTTTGTAGAGGGAATTCCTATTTACATATAGTTTATACTAGCCAACTTCTGAAGTCCTTCCAGCCCTTGACATTCTGAGATTCAAGATTTTGTAAAAAATAATTCTTTTCAAATTTTATACCTTTCTCCCAGTGCAGTCCACAGGTGCCAGCTGGAGCATGTTTAATCCTTTTGTATCAAAACTTTTCTAATATCTGAATTGACCCATCAAGTGACCTTTGAGTTTTCTCTTCTAGCTAAACACCCCTAGTTCCTTCAACTGTTACGCTTGTAGCATAGTTTCTAATCATTTTACTAGTCTGGTCTTTCTCCTATGGAGGTTCTTCATTTTATCACTGTTCTTTGTAAACTATAAAACCCAGAACTGAATGAAATACTTTAAATGTGGTCTAACCAAACATAGTACATTAGAACTAATACCCTTCTCATTTTGGTATAAATCACGGGTTTTTTTTTGTTTTGTTTTGTTTTTGTTTTTTGTTTTTTGCTGTACCATTGACTTCTTTTAAATTTTATTTATTTTTAAAATTTATTTGTTTTCAGCTTTCTACAATTACTTCCATAAGTCTTAGATTTTCTCCTCCTCCATCCCCAAGATGGCATGTACTCTTATATGATTTCTATACATACATTCTTACTAAGCACATTTTCACATTAGTCATGTTGCATAGAGGAATTAAAATGGAGGAAATCATGAGGAAAAACAAACCAAGCCAAAACACAAGAGAAAATGTTCTGCTTCATTCTGTTTCAATTACATAGTTGTTTCTCTGAATGTGGATGACATTTTGTGTCAAGTCCTTTAGGAATGTTTTAGGTCTTTGCATTGCTGTGAAGGGCTAGGTCTACCAGAAAAATTCCTAGCATAGTGGGATTGTTACTATTTACAGTGTTCTCCTGGTTCTGCTCCTTTCACTCAGCTTCAGTTCATATAAGGCCTTCGAGGCCTCTCTGAAGTCTTCCTGTTCATCATTTCTTATAGTGCAATAGTATTCCATTACATTCATATACCACAACTTGTTCAGCCATTCCTCAATTGATGGGTACCCCCTTGATTTCTGGTTCTTCACCACCACAAAGAGAGCTGCTATAAATATTTTTGTACATGGGGGTTCCTTTCCCATTTATAGAGTCTTAGAAGTGATATTGCTGGGTCAAAGGTTATGCACTTTTTTGTAGCCTTTTAGGCATAGTTCCAAATTGCTCTCCAGAATGGTTGGATCAGCTCCCAGCTCCACCATCAATGAATTAGTGTCCAACTCTTTCACATCTTCTCCAACATTTGTCACCTTCTAGTTTGTCATGTTAGCCAATCTGATAGGTGTGATGTGATACTGCAGAATTGTTTTGATATACATTTCTCTAATCAATATGGATGTAGAGCATTTTTTCATATGACTATGAATAGTTTTAATTTCTTCCCCTGAAAACTTCCTGTTCATATTCTTTGACCATTTATTAATTGGGGAATTTCTTGTATTCTTGTACATTTGACTCAGTTCTCTCTATATTTTAAAAATAAAACCTTTATCACAGACACTAGTTGCAAAAATTCTTTCCTAGTTTTCTGCTTCCCTCCTAACCTTGGTTGCATTGGGTTTGTCTGTGCAATATCTTTTCAATTTAGTGTAATCAGAATTATCAATTTTGCACTTCACAATGTTCACTGTCTCTTGTTTGGACATACATTTCTCCATACTCCATAAATCTGACAAATACACAATTCCTTGCTCCCCTAATTTGTTTATAGAATCAGCCTTTATACCTAGATCATGTATCCACATGGACTTTGTTCTTGTGTACAGTGTCAGGCATTAGTCTATGCCTAGTTTCCATCACACTGTTATCCAGTTTCTCCTTTCCAATTTATTAAGAACGTGCTAGGTGCAAGAACTAACATTATACTTGAAATCCATTAGGAAACCTAGATATTTTTCACCTGAACTGTTTTCTAGCTACATTTCCCTAAGTTTATACTTTTGTGATAGCTTTGTAGGCATCTCTAGGACTTCATATGTATGTCTGTTCATTTAATTTGATTAGTTTTGGTTCATTCTTGTAGCCTCTCAGTGAATACTTTTTTGTCACCCAATTAGCCATACTTCCCAGCTTCATGTTAGCTGTAAATGTAACAATTATGTATCTGACCTCTCACCCAAATAATTGATAAAGGTATTGAAAGCCCAGAACCAAAGGCAAAACTTTTAGAGCTCTTCCTCCAGGTCGATATCTCAGTGTCTCATCATTGAGCCTTACTGCTTCTGAATTCACTTAACTTTCATCATCCAGCTCCCATCTCTCTCCCTTGTCCTCAAGGATATTTGTCAAAGGTCTTATTATACAATCCAAGTGTATTTGTAGCAGTGTTACACTGAAGTGGTAACACTGTAAAAAATATAAATTTAGTCAGCCCTGATCTTGTTTTGATGTACTTATTCAATCTCTTAGTGATCATCCTTTTTTTATATAATATAATCTAAAATTTTGCAAGGAATGGAAGTCAAACCAGCAATATGGCAACTCTATTCTCTCTCTTTTTATAAAACCTTAGAATATTTCCCCATCTCCAGTCATGTGGTATCTCTCTTTCTTCTCAGTTTTTAAAAATCTTTGATATCAGTTTTTAAAATGTCAGTGATATTATCAGCTCAGCAGTCACATTCATTAAGCTGTTTTTACTAACTTCACTAGCCTAGTAACCTATCATAATCTCTTTTAAAATATATGGTAATCTATACCCAGTGCTTGAATTCACTGAAGACAGGTCAGTGTTCCTTTGGCACCATTTTACTCATCTTGGATTTCAGTACCCTGTTAACCATTCCTCCTGTCCTTCCTAGTCCAGAGCTCATTTTTGATAGAAAAACTTAATTAAATTGATTGCCTTCAATTGCCACAGATTACAGCCCATCTACATCTTCTCACCCTGTGTGTTTTTTGTTAGTTTTTAAAATACATCCTTCACAAAAGATCCATCAGACATGCAAGAGTCTCCCTCTAGTTTAATATTTTAAAAAATATTTTTAAGGTACTGGTGGAACACTTGGCCTCTCTGTTATCCTTCCTCACTTATGTCATATGACTTGTCTACCTCCTTTTCCATTCATCACAGCCTGTTATATCTCTTATGCCATTTCTTGAACATCAGTAAGTTATCTTTGGAAGTATACTGCAGTTTGCTTGCCTGTCTGTTAAACCTCTCCATTGCCTTTGTGTTAACCATCGATTTGAATTCCTCAGAAATTGTGATGTTCCAGGCAGGCCTCACACCAATAGGTCGTCACTAGGAGAACATGTGTGTTGAAAAGATGGGTCTTTGCATCAGGAAGCAGCTTTGAATCATTAAAAGTACTTCAGAGTTTCCCAAATGTAATCTACTCCACTCTTCTGCTTCTTCAGATACTTTCAGGCTTAACTTGATGTCCATCTGCAGGGATTGTCCCAAATATACATTCTCATATACTAACTCTGATTACCTAATTACACATCATAAATATGCATCATAATCATAATAAATACACATCATAATCATAAAAACAGCCTTTGGGTCAAATCCAGTCCCCTTATGTATTTGAATATCAATAAAACTTTTCTTAATGTGTAAAAGTCATCCTTAGCTCACAGGCTATGCAGAAACGGGATTGGCCTAAAGGCCACAGTTTGTTGACTGGACAATAAGAATTTTTCTTATTTTTTTTTTCTTGTGTGGGTTATTAGGCTAATCTCTTTTGAATAATCATGGATTTTATTGATGAGGCCCTCAAGTAGTTGAATGGTTATCCTACCTTTTGATTTTATGGTATTGTTTTGTACACGTCAGTGAAATTTTACTTTTACGAAGACCTTTTCATTTTGTTTTATATTTATCATCATTCTCGTTTCTGAGCATTACCATCCCTGAGACTGTTCTTGTGGCTCTGTGACGTTTCCATGTTCATTCTGCCCTTGCTTTTACCTTCTTTATACCTTTTTTTGAAATCTCAGTTGATCATTAAGCTCACAGTGTATCTACATTGCTCTTTTCTTAAGAATGATACTTCTTTTCATAAATCATCAAATTCATTTTTTGTCGTGTTATAAGAATTTGGATTTTGAGACTGTTCCATCTTACTGAGGTCAGTTTACCCCATTGAATTTAATGAGAATCCTACTTATTCTTTACTTGAATTATTTGAAATCTTAACCTTCAACTTACATAAACTGATACTGAGTGAAGTAAACAGAATCAGGAGAGCATCATACATGATAACAGTAACATTGTTTGATGACGAACTATTATAGACTTAGCTCTTCTCAGTAATACAGTGATCCAAGACAAATACAAAGGACGTGATGGAAAATGCCATCTGCATGCAGAGAAAGAGCTATAGAGTCTGAACGCAGATGGAAGCATACTACTATTTTCACTTGTTTTTTCTTTCTCATGATTTTTCTCTTCTGCTGTGATTCTTCTGTCATGATATGACTAATTTCCACATTAGTGGAAATATTTAATATGATTATATATGTATAACTTAGATTGTTTGCTGTCTTGTGGAGTGGGGGAGAGGAGGGAGGCAGGGAGAGAAAGCTATCTTTATATGCAATTGGAAAAAATACTACTAAGTGGGAAAAAATTAAAAACATAATTAAAAAATGTTAGCCTTCATTATCTAGAATGTGCTAGATAATGTCTGGTCTTCCTTTCTTTTGATTTTCACAGAATATAAATTGGAGTGGTCACTTACAATATTCTCAGCATTTCTACTTTAATAGCTTACAGTTTAGGTCATGTTTAGAGTGGCAGTTTCCCTTATCATTTTCCCCACCTTTTGAAGATCAAAATGGTCATTGAGTTACACCAGAAATTTATCCTCAAATTTTCTCAGAGAACTGCAACCTTTATATGGTGGGTAACTGCAGTGTCACATCCCTGTACTATCATGGGGGCAACGAGGTAACACAGTGGACAGAGAGCCGGGCTTGGAATCAGAAAGACCTTAGTTCAGATGGGACCTCAGACACACGTTAGCTGTGTTTCCCTGGGTGAGTCAGCACCCTGTTTGCCTCAGTTTCCTCATCTGCAAAATGAGCTGGAGAAGGAATTGGCAAAGCACTCCAACCAAGAAGATCCCAAATGGGGTCACCAAGAGCTGAACACAAATGAAATGACTGAACAGCTCACAAGAATGCCTTTCTGTAACTGTTGTGATGTTTCCTGAACTCATCCATGCCCTTGATCTGGTCATGCTGCCCTGACAGCATTTCTGTCTCTTTTGCCATTAGTTCTAATCCATACAGCTATTCTTTGGTTTGTAGATTTCATCTTTAAAGTGTATCTTTATAATATACAACTCAAACTCCTGCATCTCTTGTGTGATGTGTTCCTTTTGACAAAGGTATATCCTTTTGTAGCCAAATTCTAGTTATGAACTGCAGCTCACCAAGGCTTGGTGATAACTATGAATTCACCTTGAAGTAAACTCTCTTAGTGGGCTTTGTTTATTGAACATATTCTGGATTTTGTGGCCAATTTTGAAACTATTTTTCCCACCCCTTTCCCCTAAAATACTTGTTTGAAATGAGATCCTGAGCTATCTCTTGGCTCTTATGACTAACTCTCCTAGTTATTTGCCTGTGTGCTTTACCTGTTCACTTCGTGGTGGGGAGAGCCTCTGGGTTAGGCTCTCCAACCTTTTTGTTTGGGGGTGAGGTTGTGTGTCAGGGGCTCATCTTGCCTTGTCTTCTTAATGTGACTTTACTTACTCATTTGTGCTTGGTCTGCATTAAACAGATTCTGGGAAACTTGGCAACTTCTTACAAAGACTTTCTGTCCTAACATGTTTTCTGTGAAAAGTCTTATGAAGAAATCCAGATTCTGGCTCTTTCTCACTTCTCCCCTTTCTCTTTTCTCAACACTGCTCAGTGTTCAGGCACTATTGGTATTTCACTCACACCCTCTTTTATCCATGAAATAAGAGGCAACATGACCTTGAAATGGTAATGATTTTGTTATAGTTTTATCCGCATTTGACAGAGAAGGAAAAGAAGGCTCCGAGAGACAATTTGCTTAAGAAGAAAAATTTCATACATGTTAGTGGCAGGTCTGGAAGCCAGATATTCTGATCTCTATTTACTCTTTATATACAATATATGATATTAGAAAAATGATATCCAATATACATATTATCCTATATTGTGAAATTATAATGATAAATAATACATTGTTAATTTTTGCCTCATGATAAATGATTTTTATTTTGGCAAATTTAGGGTTAAGAGTCGAATAAATGATTTCAGTATGCAGTTGGAAGACTGCATCATCTCATCCAATTTATTATTTGACCATTTGAAAAATAGTTTGTGCAAATATTTGTATGCATGTCAGATGCAACTTGGATATATTTTTTTGGATTACTATATCACTAAAATATAACTTTATCTTTTTATTTATTTCAGGAAAACCAGATTCAGGTTATAAATTGTGAGAATTTAGAAAATCTCTGCATCCTTCTTCTGAATGACAATGAATTGACTTCTTTTCAAGGATTGGATGGTTGTAGTAATCTTCGAAATATTGAAGTTTCAAATAACAAAATCACCCGAATTGGTGAGAAAACATACTTTACATATGTAAAATCACATTTATGTATTGTTTAATTTCATTTTCGAATATCTCTAGCAACAATCCCTTTCCTCTGAGGCAGAGTGGAGGAGTACAGAAAAATATATAAAATGTTCATGTGCTATCTCAAGAATGTCCATTCCATTAGAACAAGGTGGGGCTTGGTTTTACATTCTTACTCTGGTAGCAAAATTAGCTATTTAAATTGCTGCCTAGAGAGCTAGATTGCTACTTTTTAAGTAGTCTAAAGTCAATGTTGGAGTATTATAGCATTTTAATTCTCAAGGATTGCTACAAATAATTTAGCAAATCATTAGTGAATATGACAGCGCATTTGAGGGTGGAGGATGTGCCAGAAAACCAAGAAATCCTATGGATTTTTGTCCAGCATAGGTACCCTTTTCTTTCAGCCCTCAAATGGGCACTCTAGGAAACCCAGAGGCTGCTGTTCTCATCTGAAACCATCTATGTGGGTCTGCTCTCTGATAGCTTAGTTCTAAGCTTTCCTGTATTTGTTGGTATATATTGTGGGATAGCTTCTGGCAGGCCCCTCAGGGAATGTGAATCCCTGGGGGTGAAGGGCTAGGATGCCTAGAACTGAATGTAACGCTCACCTGAGGAACTTGTAACCAGGATTCATCTGAACTTGTAGCAGACCTTCACTGGATGATTCTCTAGGGATAGGAGGATGGGAAGAATATGATGCCTACTATAAAACTTTTCTGCATTTTAAAGTTCCTTAGAGCACTTTAATGATGATGAGTACTAACATACTTTTGGATTTTTTTTATACTTGTAAGTAACTTTATGCTTCACTAGTTTGAAAGGAAATAAATGTGTCTGATTGCAAGCTGAATACCTTCTTGCTAATTATACATTTTTCTCCACCAGAGTCACTCTTACCTTTCATTTCTTCCAAGGCATCTAACCCTTCTGTACCAGTTTTCCTATTTATAAAATCAAGGAGCTGGACTCAAAGAGACCTGAGAGGCTTCTAGATCTGCCACTAATATTTATTACATTTTTCTTTTGAAGCAAATTATCTCTTGGAGCCTTCTTTTCCTTCTCTGTCAAATGCAGATAAAACTTATAAAATAATTACCATTCCAACGTCAGATTACCTATTATTTTGTGGGTAAAAGAGGGCGTTTGTGAAATACCAATAAGTAGTATCTCTCAGGTCCCTTTGAGCTTTAAACCTATGATTGTACGTGTGTGTGTGCATATATCTGTATATGTGTAAATGTGTGTATATCATATGTATGTAGATGTGTGTGTGTGTATGTATATAATTATCTTTCACTAGGGCTTAGGGGTGTGGTGCCCCTAGGATCTGGAAAATTTGTACAATTTTTTCACCTTTCCTTTGTACCAGAGAAGGTCTGAATTATTATGGTATTACTGATAAAATATGTTAATATTATACCGTACTATACATATACTTTATGCATTTCTGAGTTTCTAAACCTCTTCTGTGTCATCTGCTAGCCTTTGCATATTGTCTGTGGCTTCAGCAGCCTCCCCCCAAATTCCTATTTAATTTCTTATGCTGATATGCTATATATCAAAACCAGGATGGGGAAAGCTACAATATGGAAGGAATAACTGTATATAGTCTTCCTTATTCAAATTAGGGAGAATGTAACATTTATTTACTACAAACAGACACACTCATATGTATATATCTACCTATATAGTGTTTTCAGATTCAACCTTTTTAAGTTGTGTGCTGCCTGCAATGGGGCCACCCATGAACTTTTAACATTTAAATACTGATACTTGGATATAAAATTGTTGATTTAAAATTTTGAGTTTAAAATGCATACTGAAATAAATCTTTTTCGCCCTCCCTTGGAGAGAGCACAACTGCACTGAAATACATGTTAATGTTATTGGCATTCACTTGAAGGAATCATGCCAGTAACCTAAAGGCAGCTAAGAAAAGAGACTGTTTGTAAGGAGAAATGCTTAAACTTCCATTCATCCAGTTTTCCTTGCCAGTAAGAGTGTATGGAATTTTTCGTAGTGGGTGGATTTCCTGGGGTGTAGCCCATATGCAAGATTGATGTGAAATGTGCCACAATATTAATTGATGTACCCGAGGTATCTCTGTGTAGTGCAGAGCACACAAGGTGAAAGGCTCCTATGCTGTCTGTTGTATACAATGAAAACACTGTATTTATTGAGTGTGAGAAGTTTGCAAGAGAAATTGGATGGGCAAGAAGACTAGGGGTACTGGGGTCTCTACTCCGTTGTCAGGACCTGCCTTCACAGGGTCTGGTTAAGCCTAGGGAACTGAATTGACTGACTTTCAATGATATATTGAAAGTAAAAAAAGTTAAAAAAAAATCTCATGGTAGTACACAAAGATAGACTTGTCTTTGGAAGTGAAAAATGGACTTCTATCCTGTAATATTTCTACGAGAACTGAAATAAATTTGGAAGGGAAAGAAGTAAAATACTTTGGGTCATGCATTCAGTTTTCAAATTTAGGTTGTAGTTGTTTCTGTGAAGTGAATAATTACCTTCCGATGTTAACCATACTTACAGAATTCCAATTAGAAAACTTGTAGGTGAATTCTTATTGCTATTGATTTTGTTTGCATGGAAGGGATAAAAAGTCAGAGTAACCATGTCTGAGGAAAGGTTTTTTTCCCCCTTTGACCTAGTAAAACATAAAATTTACTTTTTTAAAAAGTCAACTTGTGAAGTGTGTAAAAAATTAACATTCTTATTTAATTGTTTCAGTCATGTCCGACTCTGTGACACCATTTGGGGTTTTCTTGGCAAAGATACTGGAGTGGTTTGACATTTCTTTCCCTAGTTCATTTTATAGATGAGAAACTGAGGCAAATTGGGTTAAGTGACTTGCCTGGGATTATATAGCTAGTAAGTATCTGAGTCCAGATTTGAACTTGGGGAAGTCTTCCTGACTCCAGACCTGGCACTCTATCCACTGTGTCTTAAAATAATTTAGTGGATTCTGATTAAATTTAAAAATTGGAAAAATGCAATTAGCATGATACACAGTTTTGTATTTTATAACATTTTCATCTCTAATAGTACTACTGACTGCAATTACCAATATGTGTATTAGTTTTCTGTAAAGTGTTCATATAATTTTATTAATTTTAGTTATTAAAATAGATATTTACATAAAACCCTTCAAAGTTGTTCCTCTGTTATGTGAGAGATCACTTTTATATGTGGAAAAATCAACTATTATAAAACTTTTAGTCATGATTTATTTCCTATATTTTGTGGAACACTTAATATAGAAGAAAATCATTTTCCCATTCCTTATATTGTGTTAAAGTAATTACATCTATTTTTGCAGTATACTAGTAAAATGATATTTTAACTCATATTAGTTATGCTAGTGTATTTTAGATGCTTAGTGCCTAATTAGAATAATCAGTTTCAGTCAGTAGCAATTCTTTTTGGTAACTTGGAAGGTTTCCAGTACTTTAGGTGGAATCAGTGATAAGGCATAGACAGATTTTCAGACTTGTACAGTATATTAGGCAATATTTCTGCCAGGTGTGAAAGTTTAGAAGATAAGAATTAATGTTCAATGAGTTTCTACTTCTAACTCCATAACTGTTTTCTACATATTTGAAAAATGTGGAAATGAGTAAAAGTAGGTATAATTTAAAGTAATAGAAATTGCCCCCCCAACATTCTTCTGTATGTAATTGATAATGTCTAAGGGAAATACCTTAGAACTAACTTTAAAAAGTATATTTATAATAAAAAATCAACAAGATATAACAATTTAAAGGTAAATTGATTTTTCATATTATAATTTATCTTAAAAAGTGAGATTAAATATAATGGAGTGGACATTAATCCGTTTATATTTGTGAGCTGTTTAGAAATAGATTCCTTCTATTGTCTAGTGTCATACTGTGTTAAAAGTATTCTTAAAATATGTAACTATAAAATTAATGCATTTTTGCAGAAAGAAAATTGAGCATATTTGTATCATTTGTGTAGATATTGAGCAAAAAATAAAAACTGAAATATAATCACTTTTAGTAAAGCCAGTACTTGGATGTCCAGATTAGGGCACAAATTTGGGTGAGGCCGTCATCAAGTTAGTTCCTGAGTGTCTTGAACTCCTGATGCATATAGGATAATGAGAAGAGCCCATAGTCGAGTATGAGATTAGCCTAGATTTCCCTTAGGATGTTTCTTAGTACTTTCAACAAAACAAATTCCCACATAAAAGCTGTTTTAGGACAAATTTAACCAGTAAGTAAATGTCAACTTCTGATCCAACAAGTTGATCATGTAGATTTTTCAGTGTCTTGGAACAAGCTAAAGAAAATAGAGATCATATTTAAGAGGCTATAAAGATATTATTTGATAAATAACATTAGCAAATTGTTCATTTATTTTCATTGTTGAAGGTACAACTTTTATTTTTTTGCCAAAAAAAATGACTAAATTTGTGTTCATAGTAGTTATGGTGCTCGCATAGCAGTTCAAAT
>JAQQSK010010202.1:0-12777 GCA_028658325.1 Potorous gilbertii | reverse complement strand
TGGAGCTGGGGTGGAGCTCCAGCCTGCTGGGGGAGTCTCTGGCCGAGCTGCCTCAGCCTCTGCCACGGCAGCCGCTTCCCAGGGGGTCCGAGGCCCGGAGATTCCCCCGCTCGCCTCTCAGCCCGTCTCTCTCACTGACCTGTGCATCTGTGGGTGGAGGGACCTTCGAGGCTCCCGGAGATTCAGGTCCCTGACTCCTGCTTGGCTCTGCTTGCTCCTCTCAGTGCAGTGTGGCCGGGGCGGGGAGGGGAGTGCTCGGCAGGACAGGACTCTGCTCCCGTCTGAGATACCTTTGCAGTCGGTTTTTCAGGGCTCTCTGCAACGGAAATCTCCTTCACTGTGTTGCTGTGCGGCTTCCACTGTTCCAGAATTTGTCAGGAGTTCTTTTTACAGGGAATCTATGGGCTGTGGATTCGGAGCTAGCAAATGTGAATCTTTCTACTCCGCCATCTTGGCTCCGCCCCCGAAAAACATTTTTTGAAGTGCTTATTTAATAAGTAGCTAAGGCTTGTGCTGGGGCCACAAATACAAAAGCAAAACAGCCTTGTCAGCCCTACCTCCTCAGTTTTTCATATCTGCCTCCTTCTCTCTTCTCACACAACCACCACTGGAATTCAGGTCCTCATTGTCTCTTGCCTGGACCATGGCCAAAGCCCCCAAATTGTTCTCAAATCTCTTTCCCAGCCTGATCCATTTCTCCCATAACTGCCAAAGTGATTTTCCTAATGCGCAAGTCTGACCATGTCACTCCAATAACTCAATAAAATTCAGTGCTTCTCTAATACCTCAAGGAAAAAAATATTATTTCATATATACTTTATCCTTTTAAAATATCTGTTTTGTGTCCTTTATAATTTACTTAATCATTAATATAGTAGTATATTAATGGGATTTATGAATAAATGTGTCTCTACTGGCATATAGGCTCAAAAATTTTCTCCTTGTAGGAGTACATGATCAAAAAACTTCAGAAACTATTATTCTAGAGACACAGAAAAGGAGTAAGGTAGACCTGGGTTCTAATCCTACCTCAAACATTTATTTATGTCCTTGACATGTAACCTTGAGTATGACATTTATCCTCTCTGAGCTTCTTTTCTCATCTATAAAATGGATAGGATTGTATTCACTACTTCATCTGGGAGGACCAAATAAGATAAAATATATAAAGTGATTTGTAAGACTTAAAGCAGAGGTCTTTAACCTTTTTTTTTAAAAAAAATATTTTATTTTTAACTTATGGAATAAAACAAGAATTTCCATACTCTAGTTCAATAGAAAGATGATCCCATATAGCACACATGCTTTGCCTTTATTAGGCTGATGAAATTCTTGAACCCTTTCTTCTTATAATAATATTTTAAAATTCATAATATAAAAAACATAGGATTATAAAAGAAACCAAATGTATTGAAATATAGTTATGAAAAATTAAAAAGCAAGTTCCTTCCTCTTAGATTGAGAAGTCCTAGCTTGAGGTGTGACAGAAACATTGGCTTTTGTTTTGCAGATGAGAGGAAGGGGTAGGATTCACAGGGCAAATTATGATCTCTGTCTCCATCTAGCAAGGAAGTTTACCCTCTATGCCTGACAAGATGGCAACAAATATAACTCACCCACTGTGCAGAGAGTACTGTTTTTTGGCTCCCAGGCCATTAAACTGTTTCAGGACACATGAACCCAGATGCTTTATTCTCCTCATCCTTTGTGTCTGATCAGACCAATTACGAGTTTGGAGTGCTCTACCACAGATAGTCCATATGAATTTTTAGGGTGGATACTCCAAATTTGTGCATCCTACTTTTACTTTGAGGTGTCTCAATTCTGCTTTGCTCAAGGAGCACAGCACCCTTTATTATATGGGCACACCATGCTGAGCGGTCCTGTGCCAGTGTCTCCCATGTTGCACATGTTCTTGAGAGAGACCTTGAGAGTGTCCTTGTATCACTTCTGACCACCTTGTGATTGCCTGCCTCATGCGAGTTCTCCATAAAATAGTCTTTTGGGCAAATGTACATTTTGCATTTGAACAATGTGGCCAGTTCATGCCAATATAATAAAAATGACAATACCACCAAAGTTAATTTAAAATGTGGCAAATCTTGCTGACACTTTCCTAAGAGAAAAACTGTGACAGGAAAAAACTATTAGCTCAGACTTGTCACCATTATAGGAAAAGAACACTGTTTCAATCATAACAACCACACAATTACAACTCCTGTAACGATCTGTGCCTTTATCTTCCCCCTTTTGATGTGTATATTCCTATGGTCTTCTTCTGTGTCTGTAAAATTCCATGTTTATTTTCTGCTTACTTAATTCACATACCATATAAGATTGCTAAGCTAATGTTTGCACTTTTTGGCTTTTCATACAGATGGACCTGTACTCTGAGCATAAATAAACATTGGAGATAAGTATTGCTGTATTGTTGATCCAGTGAATGACAGCAGTACCTTATCAGTGGATCCTGTGGGTAATTTTTACTACAGTGATTTTAATGCTAGATCAATGAGAAAAATGTGAAGAAAGGTAGTCTAGTCATATGAGATCAGTGGATAAGGGAAGAATTAGGACCAAAGAAAATATAGAAAGTTTTACAAAGTGTAAAATAAATAATCTTGATTATATAAAATCAAAAAGTTCTTGCAGAAACAAAATCAATGCAACCAAAATTAGAAGGTAAGCAGAAAACGGGGGAAATTTCTTTCCAAGAAGTATCTCTGATGAAGTCCTCATCTCTCAAATACATAGAGAATTGAGTCAAATTTATAAAAATATAAGTCATCCCCCAATTGATAAATGGTCGAAGGATATGAATAGGAAGATTTTAGACAGAAATCAAAATTCTCCATAGTCATATGAAGAAATGTTCTAAAACACTATTGATTAGAGAAATGTGAATTAAAACAATTTGGTGGTACCATCTCACACATATCAGATTGGCTAATGTGACAAAAAAGGAAAAGAATAAATGTTGGAGGAAATGTGAGAAAACTGAAACACTAACACACATATCAGATTGGCTAATGTGACAAAAAAGGAAAAGAATAAATGTTGGAGGAAATGTGAGAAAACTGAAACACTAATAGTGAAGCTGTGAACTGATCTAACCATTCTGGAGAGTAATTTGAAACGATGTCCAAAGGGCTATAAAACTGTGCATATCTTTCTGATCCAGCAATACCACTGCTAGGTCTATATCTCAAAGACATTTTTTTTTAAAGGAAAATGACCTTTATGTACAAAAATATAGCAGCTCTTTTTATGGTGACTAAGAATTGGAAATCCAAGGAATGCCCATCAATTAGGGAATGGCTAAACAAGCTGTGGTATATGAATGTGATGGGAACATTATTGTGGCATAAGAAATGACAAGCAAGATGATTTCAGCAAAACCTGGAAAGACTTACATGAACTGATATAAAATGAAGTGAGTAGAACTAGGAAAATGTTGTATACAGCAACAGTAATATTGTATGATGAAGAGCTCTGAGTGATTTAGCTATTCTCAGCAATATTCTTGTACAAAATGGTTAATATGGGAATGTTTTACATGCAGACCATGCCCCCACAAAGATAAACCCAATTCAATGAAAGAGTGCTCCAAATCACTAAAAATAAGAGAAGTGGAAAACATAATCCTGATATTTCTCTATACTTTTCCAATAGGTAAAAATGACAGAAGAGGGGAATATTCCATGTCAGCAACACAGGCATACTAATGAATTGTTGATGGAGCTGTGGGTCAGTATAACCTCTTTAGAAAGCATTTTGAAAATATAGCAATAAAAATAACTTAAATAAATATATGAAATACATTTGTATAAATGTATTCTATACCATTTGTATATAAATATATAAAATGTAAATAAATAAAAGGTAACAATAAAATTGATTAAATGTCCATATATTTTGATGCAGAGATTCTACTACTATGATTTTCCTTCAAGGAGGTCATTAATAAAATTCCCGTATACACCAAGATTTATAGAAGCATGGTGTAGGCATATTAGCAAAGAGCTAATATGAAATTAGATGCCAATGGACAGGGGAATGGGTAAGGACATTGTGACACATGAATGAAATGGAATATTACTGTACCTTAATAGGTAATGCATAGCATGAATACAGAGAAACATGGTAAAATTTTTTAAGAACTAAAGCAGTGAAGTAAATAACACAAAGAAAACAATATATACAATGACTTAAAATGGAAATGGAAAGAACCCTAAAACTGTCCAAAGTAAATGTTGCAAATTTATAACAGCAAACATGGTTTATGAGAGAATCCACATCTTTGCAGAAGTAGAAGATCCACAGGTGTGGTGCACTGTATATGTTTTCAGATTTTTTCAATGCATTAATCAATTTAGCTGGTTTTCTTTTTCATGTTCTTCAAAAATATTATTATTTTGAGGGATGGCTTTCTGGGAGGGGAGAAGGAAGTATACTGGTGGAAATTTTTGTATTTAAAAAAAATACAAAAGACAACAATAAAATTTATTTTAAAAAGAAGATATCAAAATTAAAAGCAAAGAACACACATTGAGTTGATAAATAAAACTTGAGCCTGTATTTTCAAAGCAACAAAAGCAAGAAAATACATAAACAAATAGCCAATCAGATGAAAAAGAAAGAGAAAAGTCAAATGATTGGAAGTAAATTATTATAAATTATCTTGTCCAATTACATGCTGACAAAATTTAAATGAAATTCATAAATATTTAAAAAATATAAACGACCTAGATAGAAAGAATAAGAAATAGATATATTTAAATAACTAATATCATAGAAAGAACAAATCAGACAGCAAATGCTAATGGAAAATATCCAAAATCTGGATGAATTTGTAAGTGAATTCTATAAAAATTCAAAGAAAAATTCCAATAGTATATAAACTGCTTGCCAAAATAAGAAAAGAGGGAATCTCTAACACAAATATGAATTTGATACCTAACGTGAAGAAAAATCAGAGACAAATAAATATAAAGCAATGTTATTAATACATTTCAAATTTATTATAACTAAATAAAATATTATAAAAATAATATTTTGACCTGTTAACAATTTTATATTCTGTTAAGGTTGGATTTATATTAGGAATATTTTGGTTTGGTTTGTTATAAGAAAATTATAATTGTAATAGATAATTTTAATGACAAAATGGTTAATATATATGATATACTAAGAGCACAAAAAGCTTTTGACAAAATTTAATGATTGAAGAAACAAAATAAAACAACAACACATTAGAATTAATAGAAGAAATAAACATCTATAACATAGTAAGTACTACCCATTTAAAACTGAAAAAACACTGTATAATAAGGGAAAGCCTGGAGACTTTTCCAAGAGGATCATTATCACCTTTCTTATTTGATGTAATTTTAACTCTATTGATGGCAAGAAAAAATTCAGGGAATAAGGATAGGCAAAAAGAAAAGAATAGTGTTACCTTTTTCATATTATACATTCACATACATACACACACATACATACATACACATACACACATACATACATACATATATGTATGTATCTTTCCATAATGCTTATAGAAACAACTAAAATTAATTGAAGCAATTATTAAGTTCAGCAAAGTTACAAGGTATAAAACAAATCCAAATAAATAAGCAACATTTGTCTTTTGTTAACTGAAAAAAAAGACCTAGAAAGAAGATATGGAAAGAGAAATTCTATTCAAAATAGCTATGGAATATAGGAAATATTTGGGAATCTGTATACCAACACACACACACACACACACACACACACACACACACACACACGAACAGCTAGGTGACATAACAGGTAAGATAAGAGTGTTAGATTTGGAGTTGGGAAAACCTCAGTTCAAATTTTCTATCAGATATTTACTAATTGTGTGACCTTAGGTAAGTCACCTAATCTCTTTCAGCCTAAGTTTCCTCATCTGTAGAACAGAAATATAATATCACCCACCTCAAAAAGTTCTAGTGGGGACCAAGTGAGATAACATACATGCAGAGCTTTGCAAACTCTGAAACAACATATGAATTCCAACTATAAAGCTATATGAATTCTATAAAGTAAAACAGCTTGTACAGGAAAAATAAACCTAAATAATTGAATAAATCTTAATTTCTTAAGATTATGCCATGCAAATATAATAAAATGATCTGATTTAATCAATATATTCAATGCCATACCAATCAAACTATCAGAGGACTGTTTTGTAGAACAGTGAAAAAATCACAAGGTCAAGAATTTCAATGGAAATAATTTAAGAATTAATAAGACAGGGGCAAAGAACTACCATATATGATTCTATAATACTAAGGAATAGTCATGAAGTGATTTGGTATTAGTTTAAAAAAAATAGGAACGTTGATCAGTGGAACAGATTAGGTATTCAAGACCCAGAAGCAAAAGAACAGTGTAGTATATAACGTTTGATAAACTCAAAGGCTCTAACTTTTGGGGTAAGATTTCTGTGGTGTATACCTTAAAGTAATTGATTTAAATATAGAAAAATAAGGACCATTTAGTAATTGTTAAAAGATAGAAATCCAAGCTATCAAGACCTCTATAAAACCATTTCAAATGACTAATAATTAAACTAGTAAACTAAAATAAATCTGAGATTCCAACTACCCCACTTACTAGATCATCAAAAATGACCCCAAACTGGGAAATGACAATCCTTAAAAGAGCTTTGAGGAAATTGCACAGTAATTCACTGTTGGTGGAATTGTAAATTGACTTAGCATTTCTGAATAGTAATTTGAGCTAGCCAAGAGTCAATCAGTCAACAAATATTTATTGACTTCTTATTATGTGCCAGATCCTTTGCTTAGTATCCCAGATATAAAGAAAGAAAAAGATATCCTTATCTTCAAGGGCACTATGTTCTAATGGAAAATACTTATAAATGATTAGGTCCACATAAGATTTATACATATAGATAGAAAGTAATCTCAGAGGAGAAGGCACTAGAAGTTGGAAGGAAAGAAAAAGGCCCTGTTTTGTTTTTCTTTTCTTCAATTTTTTACTGGAGGTAAAATTGGGAGGAAGGAGCATTAGCGAGAGGTTAGCCCCACCAAAGAAAGAAGGTAAAGAAAACAAAGGTAGATCATTGAAATATTTTTAAAAAAATAAACAAAATCAGAGAGAAGTCCAGAAAGCAAATGAGCTTTGAAAGTCACATGTTGAAGTAACTACATATTTAAAAGGGAAACCAAGTTTTATTAATATAATAAAAATTCATAACTTCATGTATAATCCTCTACTCATTTGTATTACTTTGCATATGGAAATATCTATTTTATTTGTTTTTGTTAAGTTCAGAATAAAAGTGGAATAAAATTAAGGTTAAAAAAAAGCCATAATAACATGTGCAATAGACATCAGCAAAGGACATGTTACCCAGGACAAAATACATAGGGATGTGGAGCTGGAAGTCTGAGCCAACGGCCAGGATGACGAATAGGTTTTCAAGGAAGGTGACAATGTACATGATAAGAAACACTGTAAAGAGTGGCTTCTGTTCATCAGGTCAGATGAATGAATTCTAAGAGGGTGAATTCAGAGATTCTGACTTAATTGGCTTTGTATTCACCTGTAGATGGACAAAGTCTTGATATTTAACCTGCTTTTTTTTTGGTCATCCAAATTGTGAATAATTCTGTCATTTTCTCTGTATTTTCTCTTTCTGAGTTCTGGGAGTTCACATGTAAAGTGAGCAAGGCACACCTGGACTGCACTCCCTCCTCCTCCACTTTGCCTTTTACAAAATCCTTATGTAGGATATTAGTAATCAATGTTTAAGTGAAAGAGGCAGCAAAGCATAGTGTAAAGAAAGCTGACCCTGGATTTAGGAATACCTGGGTTCAAATCTGCCTTTGACACATAATAGCTCTCTCATCCTAGGCAAATAACAATCTCTGGGCAACTCTCTAAAGGTTTAAGTTCTAGAGCACGTACCAATCTCCATAGATTAAGGAAGTTCCTTCACTGAGAGTTCTCTATACCAATGAAATCACAAAGTCTGGTATAGAGGGAACAAAAGTGGAAGATTGAGTTGAGTGTGTCTTGCCAGTCCCTCACAAACTAGGTGTCCTCCTGGAATTCTCATGCTCTCTCAATTCCCATATCCAATCTATGACCAATTCTTGTGGATTTTCCCTTTGAAAAATCTCTCAAATATTGCCCCTTTCCCCTCTAGCCCTGCCATCATTCCAATGCAAGTCTTCAAGCAGCTCACCTCTGAATTACTGCAATAGCTTATTGGTGGGTCTGCTTGCCTCAAATTTCTTCCTGTTTCAGTCCACATTCCACTCAGCTGTCAAATGAATCATTCTAAAAGGCAGGTCTTGCTATTTCACACTTCCTTCCCCCCCACATTCAATAAATTCCAGTGGCTCCCAATTACCACCAGAGTCAAATATAAAATTTTGCTTGGCATTCAAAGCCTTTCACAATATTCATTTATTTTTCAGTCTTCTTATGTCTTATTCCTGCAGCATCCTACTCCTTGATCTATTGACACTGGCCTCCTTACTGTTCCTCTCAGAAGAAAGTCCATCTCTCAAGTCTGGGAATTTTCTCTAGCTGTTCCTCATTCCTGAATTTTTCTCCCTGATGTCTTTTGCCTTTCTTTGTACTCTAGTTCTTGGCACAGTGCCTTTCATGGGTAATTAATCTGATCAATGAAGCAGGTCAAATAGTTGACTTTTTTGATACTTTTTAAATTGAAAGAATCTCAAAATATTAGATTCCACAGCTTTTTAACTCTAATTGTAAAAAAATTCTTTTAAATATTGATTCCCCAAGAGGAGTACCCAAGATGGTCGAGTCAAGATGATAGAGAAGAAGCAGGGACCTGCCTGATTTCTCCACCAAAACCCCTCAAAATCCCTGTAAAAATGAGTGAGCAAATTTTAGAGCATCAGAAGTCACAAAACAGATTTCCAGGCCAAGACCATTTAGAAGACCTACAGAAAGTGTCCATTGCACTGGGGATGTGGCAGAGCACAGACCAGCATGGGATGCACCAACATAGATGGGACCAGGGCAGGTCTCAGGTCACTGAATCACTGCACCACAGTTTCCAGACTTCTCATCTCACAAATGCCAAAGACAGCTTCAAAGGTAAGTGAGGACATTCTCACCTGGGTGAGAGAGGAACATAGTCTGGCTCCAGCTCCCACCCCTGTCCCAGGGTGGTGACAACCACTGCTGCAGCATTTGACTGCTTCTGGAGCTCTTGGCCTTCAAACAGTGGGGGAATCTAGTGGCTGATCTGGGTTTACAGTTCTGGATGGCAGCCCTGGGATAAGGAAGAGTGCTGGTATGGTGGAGTTTGTGGTGGCTATGGAGAGGGAATCTTAGGTCAAGTAACTGGCTGGGAAAATGACCAAAACAGGGGAAAATAAGCCTATAGAAGATTCATTTCTTGATGAAAAGGTATTTTCTTATGATGAGGAAGAGCAAAACATACAACTAGAGGGAAACAGAAAGGTCAAGGCTCCTACATCCAAAGCTTCCAAGAAAAATATAAAGTTGTCTCAGGCCATGGAAGAGCTCAAAAAAGATTTTGAAAATGAACCAAGAAAAGTAGAGAAAAATTGGGAAGAGAAATGAGAATGGTGCAAGAAAATCATGAAAAACAAGTCAACAGCTTGCTAAAGGAAACCCGCCTAAAAATACTGAAGCAAATAGCAGTAAATATGCTATCGTATGTTTTATATAGATATATACTTTAATGAGTCCCTTATGGCTTCTAATTAAATTAAAATTCTAATTAAATTCATAAATATGTATTTAAAAAACACACTAAACAAAATGGAAAAGAGTCCAAAAGCCAATGAGGAGAAAAATCCATTAATAAGCAGAATTGTCCAAATGGAAAAGGAAGTCCAAGGCTCACTGAAGGAAATAATTTCTTCAAAATTTGAATGCAGCAAATGGAAGCTAATGACATTATAAGAAATCAAGAAATTATAAAACAAAATCAAAAGAATGAAAAAATAGAAGACAATGTGAAATATCTCATTGGAAAAACAGTGGACCTGGAAAATAGATCCAGAAGAGATAATTTAAAAATTATTAGTCTACATGAAAACCATGAGCTTAGACATTATCTTTCAATAAATTATCAAGGAAAACTGACCTGATATTCTGGAACTAGAGGGTAAAATAGAAATTGAAAGAATCCACTAATATCTTCCTGAAAGAGATCCCCAAAGGAAAACTCCTAGGAATATTGTAGCCAAATTCCAGAACTCCCAGTTCAAGGAGAAAATGGTGTGAAAACACAATCGTGATAACATAAGATTTATCTGCTTCTACACTAAGGGATTGAAGGGCTTGGAATACGATATTCCAGAGATCAAAGGAGCTAGGTTTAAAACCAAGAATTACTTACCCAGTAAAACTGAACATAATACTTCAGGGGGAAAAAGTAGAATTTCAATGAAATAGAGGACTTCCAAGCATTCTTGCTAAAAAAATTAGAACTGAATAGAAAATTTGATTTAAAATACAAGAATCAAGAGAAGAAAGAAAAGGTGAACAGGAAAGAGAAGTCATAACGGACTCATTAAAGCTGAATTGTTTACATTCCTATGTGGAAAGATGCTATTCGAAACTCATGAGACCTTTCACAGACACATACATACATACACATATATGTATGTGTATGTGTATATATGTATGTGTAAATTATATATGTATAGGTGTATATGTACATATATGTATATATGTGTGTGTGTGTTTGTGTGTAACATAAACACCTAAAAAATAAAATAAAATTTTGAAAGGAATGTACTGGGAGAAAGAGAAAGGGAGAGGTAGAATGTAGTAAAGTATCTCACATAAAAGAGGCAAGAAAAAGCTTTTACAATGGAGGGGAAGAGGGGCATGGTAAGAGAGAATAAGTGAACCTTACTCTCATTGGATTTGGCTTAAGGAGGCAATAACACACATCCAATTGGGCATGGAAATCTCTCTTACCCTACAGGAAGGCGGGGGAAGAGGATAGGACAGGGAGGATAATAGAAGGGACAGCAGATTGGGAAAAGGGATAATCAGAAGCAAACAGTATTGTGGAGGGACTGTTTGTGGGAGAGAATGGAATAAATGGAGGGCAGGACAGGATAGAGGGAAATTTGGATAGTCTTTCATAACACGACTTATGGAATTATTTTGCATGTCTGCACATGTGTGCAGACCTATATTGAATCACTTGCTTTTTCAATGAGTGTGGTAGGGGGAGGGAAGAAGAGAATGAATGTGCAAATCAAAGTTTTAAAAATGAATGTTAAAAATTTTTTTTTGCATGAAATTGGGAAATAAGTTATACAGTCAGTGGGGTATAGAAATCTATCTTGCCCTACAGGAAAATAGAAGGGAGGAGCATAGGAGAAGGGAGATGATAGAAGAGAGGGCAGATTGAGGAAAGGTATGGTTAGGATGTCTGATGTCCTGAGATGGGGGAAGAGAGAGATGGGGAGAAAATTTGCAATTCAAAATCTTGTGGAGATGAATGTTGAAAACTGAAAATAAATAAATTATATATATTAAAAAATAAATTTTGATCCCCAATTGACTTCTCTGTATCTTTCACTTATTCCTTCTAATTCTTCCTTTTAGAAATGAGGAAAATGTTTCATTCCTGTTTTATATGGTAGCCCTTTGGATATATGAAGATAGATGTCCCTTCCTGATGCCTCTCTAGGCTAACTATCTCCAGTTCCTTCAAATTGCTTTTTATACCACAGGCTCCCTTTCTTTTTTTGTGGCTGGCCATAGGGACAATAACTTACATTTATATAGCTCATTACACATTACAAAGACCTTTCCTCACCTTACCCCTAATAGGTATGTTTTACAAGAATTTTCTGAGATTTGATAGATGAAGAAATTGGGGCTCAGAGAGGTTGTGATGTATTCAAGATTATGGATGAAGATAACCCTAGAATCTAAGTATCAAAGCCCATCTAAACCTAAATCTAGGGTTCATCAAAGAATCCACATCATAGATGAAGATCAGAAGAAGGCAAGAGAGGAGCACATCTCAAGGAAGAAGCCCCACAACTAGTTAAATAGATCATGAGAGAGCAGCTCTTAGTAATTCAATGGAGTTGCTGAACAGGGAACAGAAGAGAGCAGTACAGTGACATCATCTGAGGACATCAATTGCACTGTGACATTGATAGTATTAGTTGTTCCAACAACATGTTTCCTGGTGACATGCATTTTCTATAGACCTTCCTAATCATGCTGAGACCTTGCCTATATGTGCTCTGCATGGGTGTCTACTCTCTGAGTAGCGTTATGGCAGTTTGTAAGAGAAGGTGCCTTCATGTGTATGGAGTGAATCTTTCTGGACACAATTCACTGTATTGTTTAATTGATTACATGTGTTTTGCTTTGAACTAATATGTCTTTGATTGGCTAAATGAAATATGATACATAAATAGGTGCTCTTGAGCTATAAGTTGAAGTGGATGCTGACCTAATAGCTGGAATAGCTTTCTGGAGTTGCATATGTGGAGGAAAGGAGTGTCTGGAATGCACTCCCTTGTCAACTTCACTCTTAACCCCTGGCTGCTCTCAAAAACTTGCCTTCAATTATAGTTCTTCAAGAATCATCTTATGCTGTTGGTACCCCCTTCCATCTGTCTCAGTTTCCTCATCTGTAAAATGTGGATAACAATAACAATAACATTTTAGCCAATTTTTTGAAGAAGCCAATACTTCAAACTGGAGATAAAAGGCACATTGAAAATCTTA
>JAQQSK010010200.1:0-12778 GCA_028658325.1 Potorous gilbertii | reverse complement strand
CAACAGCAACAAATAGATATGTGTGTGTATACAGAGAGATATGATATAGCAGGTACATAATTTGCATGTTGTGTTCCCCATTAGATTGTGCTCTTGACTGCAAGAACATGTTTTTGCATTTATTATATGCTCGATGCTTAGTACAATGCCAGTAACAGCTTAATAAATATTAGTTGACTGATTTTGTCCCAAAGTCTTCAGTAACTGATGTTCAAGGCCCTCCTTAATCTATCATAATCCTGTATTTCCAGATTATTTTATACTATTTTCCTCCATATTTTCTAGGTCAAAAGGAATTGAGTTTTAATAAATAAGAATTTTAATAAAGATAAAAATGTTTAGACATACATAAAACTTGACAAATGGAAATAGAAAACAAGTGTAAAAAGACAGTGCTCAAAGGGTACAAATGAATGAAAAAATGAAAATGTTGATTTTTAAAATAAAAATGTAAAATGAGTCACATGATAAGGTAATATCTTATCCTCTCAATCTTAGGAATCTGCCTAGGTCAGACATGTTGGAAGGAAGTTCTGACAATGTGAAACTCTCCAGGATATGAATGTATTGTTTGGGACCCAGAAAGAAACATCCTAAAACATAACAGGTTCTTCGCTAGATGTGGTGTCTTGGAGTAGAGGTATCAAACACCTTTGCCCAGTTATGTGACCAGTAAAACTTGTGATAATCAGAACCATATTCGAATGTAAATGGGAAATGTTTAATAAAGTAAATAAAAACAACACAACATAAATGATGTTCATTTGTGGTTTTCGAAGTCAATGTGCTGCCAGCAGGGATCTGTTTATATTTGAGTCTGTCACCACTATCTTAGAGATCCCCAAATTCAGTTCCATTAGAAATATTTTTTAAATTGCCATAAAATAATTTCTCTAAAATAAGATAATCTAATATCTAGTGTCTCTCAAGTGTTTATAAATTAAAACAACGAAAGAATAAATGAATGTATCTTTTTGCATTTTGATTAAAAATACAAGAATTCATTTTTATCTTAACCAACAGAATAATTATAAGTCTTCCATTCACCACACTATAAATTATCTTAAATAAATTTTATAATATACAATTTTGATGTCTAATAAGCCATTATATTTTTGTTACTGGAGCAGTAATAGTTGTCTATTAGATTTTTAAAATATTTTATAGAGAGCTGGAGGCCTTCACCCTTCCTGAGGTAGTTTTTGAATGGAGGAAAAATTATCTATAGTAATTACTAGGAATTAGGTATTAGGAGCTAAATATCCCATATCACCTACAATGATTCTTTGGAAGAATAAGATAAAATGCACAAACCTGATCTATGAACTGGACAAGGGCACTAATCATCTATAAATAATCTACAGATGTTTTCTGAGGGTTGTTGGGACCAACATCATTTGCATTTGTTGCAAACAATGAAATGAAGAATTGATTCTGTTCCCCAATAGCCCAATGAAACTGCTACAAAACCAATACTGGATAAGGAAATCCTTTCCTCCAAGGTTTCTCCCCACCTTGTTTAAATGAGATATAAAATATTTATGGCTACTCTTGTTAAACTAAAACTGTGCTTATATTACTTTACCCTACAGCAAAATCTCATTTTTAAAAGACTCCTTGGTAATTTTGATAGTCTGTGATACAATTCAGACTTGGGTCTTTTGTATCTAGGGAAATTGAAGATGGTGAGAATGAAAGCTCAAAATGGTTCTAAGAATCAATGACCTCAGGAGATGTTCTAAAGTAGATTCTTAACTTTGTGACAAGGACCCTTTGATGTCTAGTGAAAACTATGAACCCCTTCTCTGAATAATGTTCTTAAATGCAGTAGGCCAACAAAGAAAATCAAAAGTCAGCAAAAATTATGTAATAGTTTTCTTATACAAGTTCATAGACCTAAAACTATAAGAATAATTATTCTAAGAAAAATTAAGAAAAAATATTCCCACATATACAACATTGTTTTAGCTCAGTAGCTCAGATACCATTTTTAGTGATGTCAAGTCTCTTGGAACCTAGATAATTATATTTCCTTACTTTGTGCTACGCTGTGAAATGTCTGAATTTCATAGTCACTTCTACATTAGAGCTGCTGTATGTTCTGCTTTAAAAGATAAATATGAGGGAAGGAAACAAGCATTTATTGTCTAATATGTGCTAGATATTGTGATAAGCCCTTTACAAATTTCTCATTTGATCCTTGAAACAATTTGGGGGGATAAGTGCTATTATGGGCAGCTAATTGGCATAGTAAATAGAGGGCCAGGCCTGGCATCAGAAAGATACTGTCCTGAGTTCAAATATGGCCTCAGACACTATGTCTTTGCCAAGAAAACCCCAAAATGGGGTCATGAAGAGTTCAGCAGGCTAAAACAACTGAACAACAACAAAAAGTGCTATTATGAACCCCGCTTTACAGCTGAGGAAACTGAGATAGAGGGTAAGTGACTTGCCCAGGGTCACACAGTTAAGGAGTAACTGAAGCCAAATTTGAATTTAGGTCTTCCTGACTCCAGGTCCAGTGTGACAATGTGTCACCTATAGTTAACAGTCAATAAACATTCATTAACTGCCTACTACGTCCCAGGCACTATGCTAAGCACTGGTACCTAGCTGACACTTGCATACTCACAAATACATGTGAGTATGCACACACTCAGTATTTGTTTAATTAGGCTATATAGAATTGTCTAAGTAATATGTACAATTGGAGGAAAAAAGGTTCTGAATCTTTTAAATCCTGAAATAATTAGAAGTATGATAACAGTTTTTGAAAGTATCAAAAAAAAGACTAACACATGTGCTTTATTAAGTAAATTCTCATTAAAAAAAATACTCTGCCTTGGAATTAATCCTTTAGCTCAGATTGCTTGAAGTAGATATGCACATTTAACCTCAGAAATGATCTTTTTTCTTTCTTTTTTTTACCACATACTTCCAATAATAGTCATAGCCAATCTCTAGATGAACTTTCTTTTCAACTTACTCTGTCAAGTCAGAAGCAGGGTATAAATTAGCACCTTTTAATGACTCATGATGGACTCTTATCATCCACATAGGAAAGCAGAAAGTAGGAGGTTATGATAACCATTAGATGGTAAAGGAGACATAAACAGATGCTGTTCACAAGGTCTCAATGCTCCAATGGCAATTACCACCTGCTCTATTTCATCTATTAGTGCCATGAACGAAATATAAGCCAAGAGACAGAAAAATTCTGTGGACACCAATCTTCAGTGTCACAAATGGGTTTTAAATTCTTCCATTAACAATATAGACCATATATAGCATAGCAAAATAATTCAATGATAAAATAACAGACTGGAAATTCAGAAATTTGATGGTATACTAATATATGTATACTCAAAAAGACACAACAGCATCAGATATTTTCATTTCTTTCTCTAAAAAGTGTGAATTGCATGTTTTAGAAAGCTGTTGTAAGAAAGAACCAATGGAGAAAAACATTATTCCTACTCTGCCTACTCAGAATTTATAATCTTTTAACATTAGGTTCAGCTAAAATTTATCTCAAAAACAAAAAGAAAAGATTTGTTAAGTGAATACTGATTCATCCTTATTGCCACTTTTTGAAAATAGAGCAGAAGTACATTCCTTTAAAAATATTTTATAATTCAATTTTTAAATTAATTCTGATTAACTTTCCTTCTAATTTGTTTGAAGTGGTAAAGTTTCTGGGGCAAATGGAGATGGTGAATTTTTCTGCAATTCCAAGAATACAAAAGCAAATTACAAGCATGCATTACTAAAATCTACTTGAATTTTTATCGACTCACAAAGAAAATGAGTATTTTACTGTGGCACCTTGGGTGAGATGGCCTATTTCATGCTTAACAGTTGTTCACTTATATAAATAAACTAATTATTGTACAAGCATAAAACCAATATAGCCTCAAAACACAAAAAATGGTGCAATATGAAAGGAGGAGAACAGAACTAAACTTAAAAGTTTGTTCAAGAGAGAAGAATAAATCAATTTTAAAAATTAAACATGTGAAGAAATATTGGCATATCCCTTAATACTTTTAATTCAATCTGTATTTAACTAGGATCATTCATAATGCATTTCCCCTAAGACAGTATTTGAATGTAAGCTCAAAAAAATCAAACAATAGCTCACACTTAAGTAGAATACGCATTCCTTTCCTGGCCTTCAGTCCTTTCCCTTCTAGTACACCTTAGCAGGAGAAATTTATTTTTCAATCATATAGAGACATCAGCCAAGCCTCTTACTTACTGACTTGTATCTTCAAGTTCATTTAGGGGAAAGAAAAGCAGCTGTAACAGCCACAGTCCCATGCTAGAAACTTAGGGGAAAGATAGTAGGAAGGAAGCATATTCCTTTGAAATGCCCAAGACTTTCTCCTTTTAAAGATTTTTATAAATAATCACATATGCTGAAATTGGCTCCATGAGATTTTATGAAAGCAGTATAAAGGTTGCAATTCTAAAATTAATTTTTACAAACCAACAGGCCTAAAAACCCTTATTGTAGACAACAGAAATGCCTTTGGCCTTACCTAGCCACTGCCATTATCTTCTACTATTTTCCCTAACCCTCAGATGCTTACTCAGAATTTTTCCTCAAATACGATTCCCATAAAATTATACTTAAAAAGAAATACTAGAAAGGCAAAACACATTTAATTTCTAATTAGGCTTCCTTCCCAATTGTCTTTGTACTTACTCAACATGATTTCTGTAAAGAAGCAAATGTGAGACTGTAGTTTAAGGCTGACTGAATGTACTCATCTATTACTTAAGTCCAACCAAGTTTAGTTTAACTTCATGTTTAACACAGGTATTTAAAAAAACAATAAAAAATGCATTAAAGACTTGCAAAAAAGGTTATTTTTATCCCAATGAGTAACATATTATGTCATTTATCTGTCTCAAAGGTTAAGTGGATGAATGAATGACAAAATAATTGGTTAATGTCTTACAATGTGCCAGGCACTGTCCTAAGTGATATGGATACAAATAGAAAAAACAAGTTCTTGGTCTCAAGGACCTTACAATCTAATGAAAGAAGAGTGATGCCCAGAGAGGGTATTCAGGAAGGGGATGTTTTGACAGGACTAGTGAATGGAGTCATAGTAACATGCTTTCCAGAAATGATAATATTGACTTAATTTATCAATCTCAGAGCTAGGTAGAAAGGAGACAAAGGGCAGGGAAGCATGACAGGAAGGTGGCCAGAATATGGCATGGTGGGTCTGGACACTAGATAGAGGGAATTCTCACCTGCCATGATTACAGAGACCAAGACAGAAGCTAAAATGCTGTCTGAGATGCAGTATGACACCAGAAGGAAGCACCAGAGAACTATCCTGAGTTATTTAGGCAAGAGCTTCCAATATATATTGATATTCAGTCACTAAGAGTCAAACTTGAATGATTAACCATAGATTGATTTGTTTATTGTGCATCTGAATAACATGAACAAAAGAGAGACAGATTTAGCCACAGCAAAAAAAATCTACCAATATTTGTCTCTATCCTGATCATTTAATAAAAATAGAAATATTACTCAAGAATATACAAAGATTTGAAAAATGAATATTACTGTGACACAATGAAGACTTGGTCTGGCCTTTGGAAATCATTTTTTAAAATTCAACTCTTTGCCACAATTTTCAATTTCCTCACCACAAACAAGATTTTGTTACATGTTCACAAATGAACCCAAATGATCAAATGTCTCTAGTTCCAACTTCCCTCCTCAGCAACAGTAATGACAAAATTGGGCAGCAAAATACTTGCAACTGTGACAGCAATTCTTTTAAGTACAAAGTTTTGGCTATTTCTTTGGGTCATAAAAAAGGAGCATATCACCATTTATTTGCTCTCACCTCCACATTACTTCAGCTGAAAAAAAGTCAAGTCACAGCAAAGATGGATGTTGCTGACTTGTGTCGATCTCCTAAGCTCTAAGCCATTTCACCTTGGCACAATGACAAAGAACTTGGTTTATTCCTGGTAGATGAGAACATTCCCAACCTCTTTGCCATCAAGTCTGGAGTCAAAGTACTTCTGTCAAAGCACAGATATCCTATGCTGACTGACCATGGGTCACCCAGTTGCACAGAATCACTATTTAGTGACTACTGACAACTGATTAACTTCTTATCCAGTACATCCAGAAAACAATTTTTTCTGTGACTCACTAACCTAGAATGATTTTTATATGTATATGTGTGTGTCATGCACAGGTGTGTGTGTGCGTGTGTATTCATTTTTTAGTCATCTGATAATCTTATCTATGTAACTAAATGTTAAAGAGAATTGACACTCAGTTACCAAGATGCAAAAGTGAAACTTTTGATATGGGGCCAAAATTAAACTTGAATTCTAAATCATAAATCATAGTATGTCAGAATTAGAAGGAACTTTAAAGGTCATAAAGTCTAACCTAAATACTGAAGAGAGAAACCCCAGGAGAGACACTATTTCTTAAAAGATGGTAGAAAAAGACTCCTCCAGTATTTTGATTAGTATTCAGAATCAAATTAAAGGCTTGTGTCAATACAGATCTGATTATCCTTTTTCAACTGAGTATGTGCTTGCATCCAGATCTGTCCCTGTTCTTGTAAACTTAAAAATTGAATCTTTTGACAAAGAGCATAAAAGGAAGAAAGAAACTGGGAGAATGAACAAATTTCCATAATTTTCAAAAGAATTCTTCCCTGAGGTTACATATGAAAAATCAATTGTTCATAAAAGTCAGTCTACGTTAAGAAATGAGAAAAGGATACAGCAGGAATGCAGAACTGGTTCCTTTATCAACAATATAGTCAATCTATACAAAATGCTCAACATCCTCTGTGAATAGCTCCACTGAGACTACATACATTCCACTAAATGTTTCCACTTCCAGGTAAATACAGAATAGTTGATGAAAACATACTTTTTGAATCACTAGTGTTAAGAAGCAGCAGCATAGATCAGATCCAAAATTCACTAAAAGGATGAAAGAGTTGAAAATTCCAGTGAAGAGGGAGGAAATGGTTCAATGCAGTGAATACCATAGCACATAACATGACTAAAGTTTAGAGCATAAACCAATAATGTAGCCACAACAGTGCTTCACAATAGATGGTTTCCTAAGGAAAAGCCCTAGGCATGAGCTCAGGTCTCCCAGTTTTAATGTCCAATCATAGAAAACAATTTCACAACTCTCCTCTTGATCTTCAAAGTAATAAATGAGCCATTAACTGGTTTCAATGGTCTCTCCATTCTGAGTAAATATCAGTTCTTGAATTTCATTCATTCTCAAGACTTCTGCATAGAGCAGATAACGATGTAGGTTAGTGGGAAGTGGTAATTGACGGATAAAATTATCAGATCGCAGGCGTTCCGGTTTTAGAATAGACCGAATTTCCAAGCGGCAGAGGTGAGTCAGGGAAGGAACAGAAACTGTAGAAACAAAATCAAGATGTTAAAAAAATTAAAATAAAAGTTTACAACAGTGCCTTTACACAAATTAAGGCCTTAAATTCTATAGTTAGCAATACCAGTGCAAATTAAGGAAATGATTCCACTATATCCAGTAATGAACAAAGGAAACAACAAAAAAATGCCTCATTTTTTTGCCCACAGCAAACAGCTCCCCCATCTACCAAATCAAGTACCTAAAATGAACCACTTGCCAAGATATCCTCTTAAATTTAAGCATGACAGTATAAAACTGTCTTTAAAATATATACATATGTGTTTCTATGTGCATATATATGTATATATACATATATATTTTTTCAAAAACAAAATTTTTAATGGCAACAAGTTAATTCCTAAGATAAAGACAAAAATAGTGTTTACCAAGGTTAATGTTTATGAGAACTAATAAGGAAAAACACTTGCACTTACATGTGAATCAAAAACATAGCTTTTCTGTTAGTTCATTAAATTTTATATAAATCCCTAAAAAATATAGCAGAGATTAACAGATCAAGAAAAGGAAGAGCTTAATATTGCCAGTCACTTTGAGCTATACATTTTAAAATCCAAAACAAGAAAAGTTAAATGACTAAACAGAAACTGCACTTGAATTTGTATATGAAAGCTGGATCTAGTGGAGACAGATAGTTTCTTAAGCTTCATGAATCAGTCAACAACTACTAATGTAGAATCTACATAGTATATTTGTTTACATTGCTTTCAAGTCAAATGCTCCATTTTAATCCTGAATATCACTGTAAATTAAATAACAGCTGCAAACATCACCCCTTCACGCTTACATGAGTTGCATTTGTGCCATGGTACTAGACTCAGCTAGAGTTATGCTCTTTCAACTGCACTGTTCTTCAGGGGCTGTGATATCTTAATTCTCTGATGTCTTCTTAAGGCAGAAATCGGTTAATCAAGACTTAGGCATTTGGAATGGAAAGTACACCATCACTTTAAGAAATGATTTCACTTTTAATATCACCATTTTGGTTCTACTGAGGCCTTAACAGATCACTGACCTGATGAACCATAATTGCTCAGAAATACGTTCATTTGGACTGAGGGAGTCTTTAATCTGTAGATTATTACCACCAGCCCTTCAGTGCCATTTTTGCTTAACTTGCTATTGAGTACTAAGGGAGTTTTAAATCCCTGTGTATAGTAATTGTGTGTGTGTGCAAAATGTCTATGAAAGTTTTAATGCTAAGTAGTATTTCCAGATGTATAGTCACTACTTTAAGTAATGTAATGGATACTAAATCTTTATAACTGGTTGAGGTAGGGTCAAGCTCTCCCTTATATTAAAGTACAAATGTCTCAGCAGAATCAAAGGCAAAATATACTTTCAAGAGAAAATCCACTGCTAGAAGACTTAAAACTATTAAAAGAGAGATTTGATTTCTTGGGTTGAGAAACAACTATAAAATTAAGTCCAAAATCATTTAACATTTTCAAGTCACTTTTTGATCTACTAAATCAAGATCTAGTTGAATTCTTCCTAAGATTTAGGTGCATCTTCTACAGTTTGTTGTCTTGGAGAAAGGAACAAGTCTCTTGTTGGAGGGGAGTGCATGGAGAGAACACTATGTTTCTAGAAGGATCTACAGATTCTTAGGAACTATGACAGAGTGGTGAAGAGTGATACAGTATTTCTTTTTGGTTATCTATAGTACCCAACTATCCATAGATACCACTCATAAATAAGATGGTTATGTGTCCCTCAAGTGTTTCTAGGTGGGTATGGCTTTACTTCTGAAAAGACTAAGTGACCTAGAGTGTATGAGTAGCCTACTAGCACTGTTTGCACCTGAAGCACTGATACCCCTGTGGGGGAAAAACTATTTCTACTGAAGTAAACACTTTATCTCACAATTTCTTTTATATTCCAGTAATCAATTTACAGGGCTACACTAATAACAAGACAACAGTTTTCTTACTAATACCCCTGAAACAGCAGATAATTCAGAAAAGACTGGAATTTGAGGAAGACTACCCTGTTAAATATTTAATAAAAGAAAAATATGATCAAGATAAATTCCTGAGATAAATTCTTTTGAATCCTCAGTCAAAACAAAAATCTTCTTACAATAGGGTGATTAGTACTCTATACAAATTTCTAGCAAGTGCCTAATTAATTGAGAAAGTATTAATGGATTTATTCTGTTTCAGAGTTAATGCACTCATGCACCATTTTTTGCCTTTACTGGGAAAGGCTTGCCATATGTTAAGGTCTTCAGAGTAAACCTTCCCATTTCTTTCCTATTTGATACATTGAATGAATTTTCCCATTTGGCATATGTCCTTTCTTTTGACCCTTTGTTACCAAAACCATGGTCCCTCATCTATCTGTACTGAAGAGATTTTTGCTCTTTATAGATGTGGGTACATAATTGATATCATCAGATGAAACACTCAATGTTAATAACTACATGCAAATCAGAACACAATATTATGAAAAAAGAAACCAATATATTCAAAAACTAACAGGAATCTCAGATTATCTTTCTTCACTGCATATCTAACAGCTCCATTCAACCTGATAGCAATAATTATGCTTATATTGCAACTTAAGATATATTTTTAAAAAAACACAAAATCCTCTTTATAGCTCTCTATTATTTCCAATTTTAAAAGAAGGAAACTAAGGGACAGAGAAGATAAGGGCCTCATCAGGACACACAGTTAATGTCAGACTCACACCGCTATACTAATACTCTCAATATAGATAAAAAAAGATTGCTAAAAAGAAGAAAAATTCCGAGTAATGGAAAAAGCAGTGGAATTCCCACAAAGACACAAGGAAACACATACCTTCTTCCTCTTGACAGAAAGGAAGAGGAGAAGAACTACCAGGGCAGGATATTGTACACATCTTTAAAAATGTGAGTTTCTATATTTGATAATTTTGCTTAATTGTTTTTCTTTATTACAAGAGCAGTTTCAATCAGGAGATGGAGATGGAAAATGGCTGTAATGTAAAGACAAAGTATATCACACAAAAAAAAAAGAAAGAAAGAAAGAAACAGCTACAAAAATTAAAGGGACGCACCTATTATATACCCCTTACTTAAACTGCATGGCTTAAACCAAATAGCTTCAAGACCTTTTTAGACACTATTGTCAGCTTAGGTGTACTTTTCTTACATTAAGATTTCTTCTATTGAGCCTTCTTCAATTTCTTCAACTACCTTCAGCAAATGGGTCAAATTGAGAACAAAATAAGGTCTGCTAATTATTTTTTTTTGGAGATACCAACTCACAAAATCAAATTAGTTCCAGCCCACCTCTACAGGAAATACTTATGACATCCTGTTGCACTAGCAAATCAAAATAAACAAGATGCAATGTAATAATTTTATATAAATCATTCTGACTATATAACCCTACTCATTTTTTTCTGAGCAGGAGTGTGATACAGTCATACATACACTTTACTTATATTTTTGCTTTCCTGTATCACCACAGTATCCCTTGTATCCTTTCCCTTATCCTTCTCAGAGAAACATCCTATAGTACTTTTGGAGAGAAAGAAAGAAAAGCCAGCACAGCTGATCAATACGTTGGAAAAAATCTGAAAATATACGCAATGTGTAACAACCTGTAGACCTCCCACATGCACAAAGGGATGGATACGTTGAGGGTATTTTCTCATATCTCTTCATTCCAAGTCAAGTTCAATATTTATAACTTTATAACAATATTTATAACTTTGCTACATATACTTTTAATTGGAGGTATCACTATACTTCCCATTTACATTGTTGTAGTTAGTGTGTACACCGTTTCTCGACTTTGCTTAACTTTACTCTGCATCAGTTCAAACAGATCTTTCCATGCTTCTTTGTATTCATCATACACATCATTTCTTAAAGCATATTGATATTCCATTACATTAATGTAGCACAAGTTTTTTTAACCATTCCCCAATTGATGGGCATCTATTTTCTTTCCAATTCTTAATTCTCACAAAAAGTGCTACCATATTTTGGGAAATATGAGGACTTTTTTCCTATCAATGGCTTCCTTGGGCTATAAGCCTAGTAGTAATAGAGTCGCTATTTCAAAGGGTCACTTTGTTTGCATAATTCCAAATTGCTTTCCAAAATATCTGCCACATATCTCAGATCTACCAGCAATGTATTTGTGACCCCTCCAACATTGACCATTGCCATTTTTGTCATTTTTGTCAATATGCATTGTTATAATGCCCACTACTTACAGCTGTTTCCTATTACTTCCAGCACCAAAAACAGGGTGTCTTAAAAGTCTTAATGGACTTTTAAATTTTTTTTAACAGTTCATATTACATGAAACAATTCCAACTTTTGGTCAGGTGATACTTTTTTTAAGCATTTAAAATATAGACGACAAATGAATTTTTTTTTAACATTAACCAACTGAGACACAAATAATAACTATGTATGCTAACTTCATAAGCCCTTGACCTAATTGTCTCTACACTATTACTAAGAATTAAAGGACCCTAACGTATTGTTGTTGGTCTAAAATCCTAAGCCTAATAGCTTAATTTTAGACTTGACCTTGGATGTTCCCCTACAAACAATCTATAATTTAAAAGATCTGGGATTAAGCTTACAAACCTTTTGACTATAGGAAATTGCCACTAAGAGTAGGGACATTGCAGGGAAACAATATCCCCCCAACTTCATGTCAGTTCCAGACAGGAGTAGATTGTCAACTTGCATTCAGTCAGGCTTAAAGTCTGCCAGATGTCAGTGGCGAAACTGAGTCAGGAGAATCCTACCTCAGCCCAGGCTGAACAGCTACTCTCCCACCCTTCCCTTTTTCAGTTCATACCAGCATCTCACAGGCTTACTGGCATCATGGATTGGAAGCTCAGACCACCTTTGTTGCTATCTATACCTGGACTTAGACTCAGAAGAACAGTCATTTAATAGTCCCATAGCATCTTAAAATAGCAAGTTCTAATAACCAGGTTTCAGATATGACTATAATTTCATATTGGCTAAGGAATATCTTTTGAGGCAAGTCTTACGTGGCTTACATGCCTTCCTATACTTGTTCTAGGTCCTGTTTAAATAACAACCATAAAATCAAATTTACCATTAAAACCTTAACTTTTCCATCGATGCCAAATTTTACCTGAAGTTACCTGCCTCTAGGAGACTTAGACTAAAATTCATTTCCCACAATTAAAGATGTCCATGATTTAGTCTCAGTAATTAATTCAATCAATTGTTTTAATACTAATTGTACAGCACTTTGTAACATGTCCAATTTTTCTCCCCCTCTTTCCACCTCCCCCACACCCTAATACCTTGCATTCCCT
>JAQQSK010010199.1:0-12778 GCA_028658325.1 Potorous gilbertii | reverse complement strand
TAAGGCATTCTAGTGTACAAAAAAGGGCTTGAACAAAGACATGGAGAAAAGGTACAGGTGGAGTCTGGAGAGAACAGAACCCTGGCTTAGCAGGGGTGTTAAATATAGTAAGTAATATAAAAAGACCAAAATATAGATGAGAACCAGCTTAGACCAATGTGCACAGAGCAGTTTGGACCTGCTTACAAAACCTCTGACTAGGTCTTCTAGCCACATCAAAAGGACCATGTGGACTGTCCTAAAAAAGATGTACTAATTCTTTCTAGGAGTGGAGAGGGGGTTGGTGGATAGAGGTTTGGATCTCTTGGCACTCCTAGGTTCTTGGGCTCCCCAGAATCAAGGGGCAGGCCCATGGGCAGTGCGGGAATGATGTCTCAAGCTCTTGACCTGGAAAGGCAAGGAGCTTTCCAAATGCAGGTAAGGTAAGAGAGGACAAAGAGCTTATCATCAGGAGGGAGAGGGGGAAGGGAAAGAAAGACTCCCACTGAGTATAAATGGATTTTTTCTAAACTGGTTTACAGACAGAACTCGGGCAACAGGCCATAATTTCATGGTGCCACTACCAATTATACGGCTACATTATACAATTAAAATAAATATTATACATTAAGTTTCAATAAGAACGAAATCTAATAGTATCTTTCTATAATAATGATGGCATTTTGGGATCTGGCAAAATACAAATGAATATTCGATTCCTCTTTCCAGCCCTCAGTTTTCTGACCTCATTTCCAAGGTTATGAGATATGTAGTCACTCAGGGACCGAAATGGTTACTTCCAGCTTTGTACGGTAATTTCCATAGCAACTTTTGAGAAGTCACTTAGCCTCATTGTCAATGACATTTAACGTTTATTGAGAGCCTCACAGGAGGAACAAGATGAAAAGGAAGAGTCAAACAAATGGATCTTTCCTCTAGCTCAAGACTTTTTAAGGGAAAGGGCTTTCTTACAGCCCAGGCTCTCCACCTGCCTAAAATCCTCATTCTCCCTTCTAAATACCCAACAACATGGAATCCCCATCATTTTTGTTCTCCCACTGGAAGCAGATTTCTAAGGCTCCCTAATCAAACAGTGAAACGTGAACTCTAAAAAAATCATTTCCACTCATTTCAAAAAGCCACATCGGCAGAAGAAAGAAAATCACCATTTGTGTTCAACATTTGCATTTCTGCTTGACATAGGCTCAACCTGGAGTGGAGATACAAGTCCCTCTCTGTCACAAATGGAAAGGCGTAAGTCCAATTCAAGACTTCCAAGCAGGAAACTATGGCACCCAAAACCCAGGGATTTTATGTAGGGTTTATTCAGTGGATCACAATAATCTGACATCATTTCTGTTGGTATTTTCCCCCTCTCCAGCTGCTTCATCAAGGCCACTGATGACTACTCAAGACTAACCCAACCTGTTTTTGTCCCTTCATCTAACAGCTGAAAAAGTCAACGGTCTGATAGCCCTCAAGAAACTTGTCTTCATGCAGAAAACCAATTCTCACTAAGAAAATTACAATGTGAAGATTTTTCAGGTGTGGCACTCCTTTTGGGAGATTCCCAGGACTGACCAATTCCAACTTTTTTCAAAACACAAATTAATGGAAATTCATGATTTCAGACATAACCCTTTTTGTTGGATTTGTTGCATAGTCTTTAAACTTCATAAAGTCAGGACAGGCATCAAGACTTGGTCATACACACACACACACACACACACACACACACACATTTCCTTTTTTGTACATTTTTGTACATGGAAATGTAATATGTAATATATGTAAAGTTAATTTTAAAAAGAAAAAGAAACATAAGCAGTTAAAGGTGTGAGTCCTTCCTTGTACCTTTTTATCCCTGCCTATAGCATCTTCACACTCCTGCCCAAGAGGGAAACCGGATCTGAGGGCACCACATTTCCTGGGCAGCCATGAAGACACTGAGCTGGTGAGGGTACAGAGGAGCAGGACTGAAGTCTTCTTTACCAGGAAATAAAGGTTGAGAAACTGAAAGTCAACATCAATCCAGAAAATGCTCAAAATGTGCAGAAAGCACACATGTAGCCTCTGTTCATCTTCTCATCTCAGGTGTCAGACCTGAACACACAAACAGCAAATTCCTAGAAAATATGCCCAGCTGTCATCAAGGTAAGGAAGACGTACTGCTCTGGCACCACGGAAAGCAAACGTGTTCATTGTTTGCCATCGAGCAAGAAGTCTGAGTGCTTTAAGCTCAAATAGTCCCCATGTGAGGGAAGAAAAGAAGGCAGATCAAGTAGCATGACTTTTATAGGCATTTCTCCATTGATAGGGTCTTTAAATGCATCACTGGGACATGAAAGTGACCATACACCCTGTGTGTATATGTGTGTGTGTGTGTTCATCCTTTGTTGCCAAAGAAGACCACGCCATGAGAGAAATAAGGACAGCCTCATTTCTCCTCCAGAGCCATCTGAATCTAGTGACCAGATATTCATCAGGGTAACTGGAGATGACCTAGGATGAGGTCATCACATTCTGTAAGATCATGTCAAAGGGATCCAAACTTGGACAGGTCCCATTGGGTTGGAAAGGCATCCACCACTGACTTGGTAATGTCTCTTATCTGAAGGACCAGCTTCACTATGCTCAGTTGTCCAGAGAGATGATGTTTTGTTCACATCATCGACTATAAAAGACCTTCTATGGACACCGAGAGGAGTCATGATCTTGGTGGAAGGAGTGCCCACATGGATGAAATCACAGGTCAGTGAAGAATTGACATACATGGGCATTACAGTATTAACTAAGACTGAACTTTCAAAACTGCCTTTGTGCCAAATGACAGCCTCTCCCGGAAACAGAAAGACCTTGTCTTTACAACCAAGCTCATCTGCCTCTTCTCACAGTGATTCTTCTCCATTGGCTGGCTGTTCTACCTTCCCCCTTATCTGAGATGAGACTGACAGCCATCTGTGTTCTTGGAAAATAAAATAATTACTTCTCCTCTGTTCTCTGCAGAGCTGGGAGCAATATCGTCTATTCAGTCCAGCTTGGGCTCTCCCTCTTCTCCTCCACTCTTGGGAATCCTGGGTTTTCTTCATTCAAGAAACACCTTCTGCAGGGAGGGTCTTTACCCGCTTCCCCAAGCTGCCAGGGGCTCCCCAAGAAAAGTGCCTTACAACTGCTTTATGTCTGCTTCAAGTACACTCATAAATGTGCATGTTGTCTTTCCTGTTACAATATAAGCTCCCTGAAGGCAGGGATGATTTGGGATTTCTTTGTCTCTCCAAAACCTCCCACAGTGCATGGGACATGGGAAAGCTTCACAAATGCTTGCTTGTTTGCCACACTAATTAATGACTAAATACATTTAATTACTTTCCTTGAGCTGCTTTTGTTTTCCTCTGTATTTTTTATTCTTTATTATGAAAGATGGCTCAGAGTGAAAGGGAAGATGAGAGATATACTGGGAAGGTGATGTGATGTCAAAATAAAAGCTACCACTCAAAAAAGCAAAGGGCTTTCCTATCTCCTTCCTTTCCCTGGAAAGGCGGAAGAATATCACATGAAATGTCAGATGTGGTTGATCTAAGCAGATATTTTGGCAAAATAGTTTATATACTCACACCCAGCTATGCATGTACATATAGGAGATATACATTGTAGTTACCAGGGGAAGGAAATATGCATTTATATATCATTTACTAGGTGCAAAGTACTGTGCTAAATGTCTGTTTTGCAAATATCTCACAGTCCTCAAAACAAATCTGCATGGTAGATGTTCTTATTATCCTTTTTTTATAGCAGAGGAAACTGAGGCAAACAGGGTTAAATGGCTTGCCCAGAGTCAAAGAGCTAGTAAGAGTCTGAGGCCATATTTCAACTCAAGTCACCCCAGGGTTCTCTCTGCTGCCCTACCATATTTCAAGGAAAGGTTCCTTAGGTAAGGGAGGGGTACAGTCAGAAAATAACGGTCACCAAAAAAGATTAGGCACTAAGAGAACTGAAAAGAAAAGATTAACCTGTTTCAGGTCATCTCAGTCCAGTGTCTGTCAAAGGATAAGCCTTGAATAAATGTGTTTTCATTCATTCACCCAATAAATGTTTTCTTTTTATTCATTCGTGTACTCTTCATGTCCATCAAAGGTTCGGATAATCACTTCCTTTAAACATTCTTATTAGAAATTATTGCCATAATTAGTGCCCATGATGAAGCTTGCAGCTGAGCCGAACAAGAGCCTGGCTTGCCCCTAAGGAGCCCTGGAGGGCTGTCAATCCAGACACAACTGTTCACAGAACTTCCCCTGGGCCAGCTGACCCATTCCTTATTCCTACTACAAATGGTGGAAGAGACCTCAGCCAGCATGATGAGGACCCACAGAAAAGATTGCAAGCCACAGTGTCACTGGTCATGGCCTATCAGGGGCAGGTGACCAGCAGTGGAGACCCCAAAATACTGGTATATCAACTGAAAAGATGTTGGGGATTTTGAGACAAAGGTCAACTCCAGGGATGTCAGGGTCTACTCAGAGACAAAGTAGGACAAGGCCTAGAGGAAGACAAGGCAGATTTCTGCCTGCTGACCTGCAGCAGGGATTCAGCTTCTTAGATTGGAACATCATTTAATAAGAGATGATGGGGCTAGGTGAGGGTTCAAGGCCACTTGCAGGGTACATGATAGTTAGGCTTCTTGGTGCAGTGCAGGGCACGTTAAATGGCTCTTCTAATTCTGTTTTATTCTGTTGTGATTTTATGAACTCCTATCCCTCTTCTCTAATTCTTAAGGGGCTCAGAGATTTTGATAAGTCACTTGATTCCTCTGAACCTCTATTTCCTATTCTGTCCAATGCAACCCTCAAATAGATGGGGGCTGCCTTAGGAAGTATTGTGTTCATCCTTTGTTGCTGAAGAAGACCATGCCATCAGAGAAATGGTGACATGATTTGCCCTTGACTTTGTTTTGAGTGAGGGAGGATTGTGCAGGTCACTTCTCCTCCAGAGCCATCTGAATCCAGAGACCTGATATTCCTCAGGATGACTGGAGATGACCCAGAATGCACTGGGAGACCTTGGGCCCTTTAGGCCAAGGTTTTTGCAGGCACTCACTTAGGGTGAGGCAACACCCATTCATTGAATAGATCTGTTTAAGAAGTAGTCAGGGCAATCACACTAGGTGGGAAACAGCAACTGTTACTATTGATAATCACTTTCAAGCGAGGAGGAAGGTTTTGGGAGAGGACAGGGCAGGGGACAGGAGAAAGGAGAGGAGGGAAAGGGAGGGAAGGGGAGGAAAGGGGAACAGAGGGGAGGAGAAGGGAGGAGAGGGGAGAGGGAAATAGGAACGGAGACAGTAAAACCCAAGTCAATTGGGCATCTTTTGGCCATTCAAGTTTACTTTCCTTTGGAGGGGAGAAGGAAGGGGAGGGGGAGGCAGACAACCCCATTGTTGGAAGTCTTCTAGTAAAGATTCGACCACTTGTGGATTATGTAGAAGGAATTGTGGCAGCAGCATTAAACTCCAAAATACATTATGTCATTGTCGCACTAAGATACACAATTTGGGAAAAGGCAAGACCAAAAAAAAGGCAAGTATCCATCACACTGATCTCCGAGAAGCTTCTGTAATGCCGAATTTCATCGGCCTACTTGATCAAACTGAGAGAGAGGGAGACCAGCTTAAAGTAAATCCATAAAATTCCTGCCACACCAGCCTCAATGATTACCCACGGACTGTCCACAGCTAATTATCCGCTGTTCATTAATCACCCCCAAATACCAGGGCCTGCCCAAGTTGGAGAAGTGGAGTGTTCTTTGGTATGCAGGGAGGGGACATACCAAGCATTACTGGAGTGGAAATGCAGGGAAACCTGAAGCTTCATTCAGCCATTTCCTTTTATACAAGTGGCTTTCTTTAATTCCCAAATGAGGCTGGTATTTCACACATTCATTTTTAAGTTAGAAATTATCTTACACAAAAACTCAAGATGAATCGATCAGTATAATGAGGCATGTGGCTGGGAGGAAAGCCCATTGGGCTCAAGAAGAAAGATACTGAGTATGCAAGAGAGAGGGGCCTGAGTTGGCCCCAGAGCATTCATCCCAGGATGGGGGAGGGGTAAGGTGATCAATCTCCACCTTCTCTTCTCTACGGTCATCTTTGTTTGCGGCTGAGTGGGTTTGGTTGACGCACTAACACCAAGGAGCATTTGATGCTTGCGAACGAACGAACGAGAGCCCCATGTCTTCTGTGTGAGCCGATGTAAAATGTTCCTGATTTGTCCTCTCAAATATGCGCTTGACATTTGGATTTCCAGAGACTTTGGTTGGAAAATCACTGGAGCCACCAAATGCTGTGTGTCTGCTTTTACAATGGCCAGAACGGTGCCCACATAAATCCCATGCATTCCCCTTCTTCACCTGGCATGCACCCAAAGAAGCCAGCCCTGAATGCTCACAGGAAGCCAGCTAAAGCCAGAGAACAATAGGGCTTTCTGCTTATAGACTGAGAAGGTCATTGGAAACCAAGAGCTATTTCCCTTTTCACTGTCTAATTCATTTCTGGGTTCTCCCAAAGGAAGAATAGAGGTCTAGGGCCCCTCATGTCAATTTCATGATCGCTATCAACAGAGCATCGAACATGGTCTTTAAACACAACAGAAAATCAAGGGTCCCAAGCCCAAACTGACCGGCTGAGTACACAGAGCACAGGGCTCACTGACCCGCTGCTGAGAACAAGTGGAGATCAGGGAATCCATAGGTCTGACATGGCCAGGTCTGAGGACCTAGAAAGAAAGCGGAGCTCCACCTATGTGGGAATGGGGCAACAAACCATGGCCTAGGAATAGAATGGAAGCATTGTTCCATAAGAGATGATTATGAAGAATTTAGGAAAACCTGAGGGAAAGCCGGTATATAGTGAGGTACCCAGAAAACACTGACTCCAATCACATAATGGAAAGCAATACTGGAAGACTTCAGAGCTTTGTCAATGAAGGGACAGATCAATTAGGACTTGAGAGTCGGCAGCAGATTATTCACATGTAGTGAGACATCCACCTTCACCCGAGGCCACATTTGTTACAATGGGGGTGACTTGGGTTCAGAAAAATATCAATAAATCATTTTAAAATGCAAGGCTTCGATAAAGGACTTCAGGAAGCAGCTGCCTTCAGAGCAATGCGGATGTTAGCCAGGCTGAGCTATGCAACACAAGCTGTCCTGGACACAAGCAATTCATACCTGAAACATGCCCCCATCAGGCATGTAACTGCTCACAGCCAACAAGGCAATGATGCTGTGGCAGCAAAGACTCCCACCCCTTCACTGTACCATCTCTGTCCTAAGGAATCTATGGAATAATTTCTCTCTCCCTCTAGTTTTCTCTCTCTGCCTCTCTCCTTCCTCTCAGGCTCTCTGCCTCATGGATCCCCTCCTTACATATTCCCTCCCTCTCCTCTATTATCCCCTCCCCCTCCCCCTCCTCTCCTCTTTATCTGCTTCTCATCTCTCTCCCCCTCTCCCTCCCTTCCCCCTCTCCCTCCTTCCCTTCCTCCATCCTCCCCTCCCCTCCCTCCCACCACAGGACTTTACCAGGTTGTATTCTTTGATTTAGTGAATGTGAGACAAAGCTATGCTTCCCTTGTCAGGTATATGGCTTTTTGAAAAGCTGGACATCAAACCCTCAAATTCAGCTCCCTTAGTTTTAGAAACATGTTTTCCAGGAGTGTCCCACGCTCTGATTTCCCCGACTGTCCATGAATAATTCCAATGAGAAAACTCCAAATGGTTGGTGGTAGCTTTTAAGGACTATTATTAAGGGAAAGGAAAAGTTCCACTCATAAGTGGGGATAATGACACCATTATCTCAAAACATCTGCAAACATCCGGGATAAAATCCAAGGCTGATGGGAGGCCAAAAGAAAGGAAGGCAGACTAAGGAAGGCTTTAGCAGAAAGATGGCAATTTCTAATATTAAAAACAACAACAGAGGAGCCTACTGCACCTCCATGGGCCCACTGAGAAAACAGGATCCTAGGGACACACCTGGACCAAAACTCAAACCTGCCGCCAGGTTGCTATGCGGTCAGTCCCAGACTCATGGAAGGTTCGACTTTACAGAATGTCTGTCTAGTCACAGAATCAGACTCCTTTCAACATCATATCGGTGCCCAGCCATTATTCAGGGAAAGGAAACCTCTCAAAGTTGCCCATTCTACACTGGGAAACCACAAATGGGGAGGAAACATTTCTTACATGAAGCCCAATCCCCTCTCCTGAGGGTGGGGCACAAAGAAGGTATCTGACCTTCCCCAAGTCCCACTGACAGATAACTCATGGCAGAACGAGGGGATAACCCAGGTCTCCTAGCTGCCCACGCCCTGCTCCATGGACTTACTCTCCATACCTTGTTTTCGGACTTCAGTCAAATCCAGAAATAAGGCCAATGCTGGCTCATTTTATGACTTGGGAAAGATTCCAATATAAAACACATTTTATAAACCTTAAAGTAATTAATGTCAGCTATTATGAGAACTATGATCATCATGGAGAAAAAAACTCAAAGCAGATTATATGGATTTGTCATGGAAAAATTCGGAAGTCCCAACTAGATTCAGGCAAGCCTTAAGGGGCTTAATTGAACCTAAGATGATAAGCACATTTAACAAAGCCTTCTAAAGTTGTAAAATACTGCAACTGAATTCAGTTCAACAATGCAATAAATCAGGCATGATTGCTCATCTTCAGGAAGATAGAGGTGAGAATGAGAAATCCCTGATCAGATGCAGCACATTCCAGTGGGAGTGGGGTGGGATGGGGTGGGGTACAACATAGACACAGGGAATAAAATGAGGTCTGGCACTAACAATGGAGTAGAGTTAGAGGAACAGGCAGGCTTCTGGGGAGGGAGCACTTGAGCTGAGCCTTAAAGGAACATAAGGATTTGGCATAATGAAAATAAGTAGGGATGGGACTCCTGACACAGGGGACTTCGTAGGAGAAATGTCCAGAGAGAGATGGAATACTGAGTTTGGGGAATGGTCAGTCCAGTTGGTTTGGTTCTGTTGTTGATGACAGAGTTCATGAAAGGGAAGACCTTGCGATATGGTTGGAGAAGAAGGTTGGAACCTTAACATGGAGGGCTTAATATGGAGGACTTTACTAGCCTAGCTGGGGACCCTAGGGAGACTAAGGAATCAGTAAAGGTTTTTTGTTTTTCCATAAGAGAGTTTAACCCATGCCTTGGGAATATTATTTTATTAGGGGCAGAGGGCAGTTTGGAGGGGAAACAGACAGAAACATGCAGTCTAGGTGAAAGTTGAATGCTGGGCTTGGAGTCAGGAAGTCCTCATCTTCATGAGTTCAAATCTACTCTCAGACTAGTACTAGCCACGTGATCCTGGGCAAATCATTTCACCCTGTTTGCCTCAATTTCCTCTTCTGTAAAATGATCCAGAGAAGGAAATGGGAAAGCACTCTAAAAACCCAAGATGGGATCATGAAGAGTCTGACATGACTGAAAAAAATGGCTTGACAACAAACTAGCTCAGCCTAAGCAAAGGGTACATATATAGTTGGAACTGACAGGAAACTAAAACAGTTGGTAAAGTTCTCTAATTCTCAATACATATCATTTCTAGAGATTATTTCTGTCCAACTAGCCAGATCTCTACCAATGTACTGATTTTTGTATTCTGAGAAAAGCAGTATAATGCAGATTTTCCAAGTGTGTTCTAGGGGCCTGAGAGAGCCTGGAGACCTGATCTGTGAGGTCAAAACCATTTTCTCAAGGCTAACAAGATGTCTTCATTTCTAATACTGTAAATATCATTAGTTACAATTCACATAAACACAAGTTCTTTTGGGATGCATTCTGGTACAGTGGAAAAACAGAATTCCAACTCAGCTGCCAGTCTCTGCTGAGTCTCTGCTCCATTTCTTACACCAGCCTAGGTATGTGCTGTTTCTGCCCTTACGGATGCACACTCACTACATCTCTAGCCTCCTTAAGGTCCGTGATAGTTTGGAGTTTATCTCAGTCTCCCCAATACTCGGTACAGTACATGACACATGGTGGGTACTTAACAAATGCTTTCTGATGAAGTGACTTTGTGACAGTTTCTTCTTCTGCTCACCTAGAGTAAGTGACCCCAGAAGACCCTTCTCCTTTTTATATGACTAGGCAGCTCCTGTCCTTTGGTATAGACTTGCAGAGACCAGGCCAGAGAGAAGCAATTCAGCGACACCAGCCATTCTCAGCCTACCTACTCTCACCGTCTCAGGATGTGACAACTGTCAATCTCTGGTTCCTCTCACCATCCCATAGACTTCCCATCCTCTCAGCAAGTGTAGACTCTTTCATTAGAATATAATCTCCTTCTGGGCAATGGCTGCCTGGCTGGTTTGTATTTTGATGAAGGGCTTAGCACAATGCCTGTAAGGTAAAAGAATCTTAACAATACTTTTGCTTTATTGGTGTTTCTATTTCAAAAGGGACCACCTACATAAATTCCATGGCTGCTCAGGTGAAGGGCAGTAATTTTGTGGATGTACAGTGTTTCCAGGTTCTGGAACACCCAGCAGAGGTGGCTAGATACACATCTACCCTCAAACAATGCATAAATAATAACATAGCTCCCCTAAGAGCTTTGGAAATATCTGACAGGACAAGCCTCACACTCCAGGTCAGGGAATCTGACAGAGCTCTGTCTCTAATCCTGGACCCTGGTAGAGCTTTGAGAATTATGTCCCTGAGAGGCCACTTAAAACTACTCATGAGGTGTCTGCTGAATAAAGTGAAAATATCATCATGAAAAAAGAACAACACAATGAATTCACTCAAAGATATCCTAAGATAAATAAACACTAACGAAAACCTAAAGCTGTTCTGGGATAAAATAAGGGCCCAGTGATGGCCTCAAAGCCACAGCTGTCTCCAGATGAGCTCATACAAAATAGAACTTTCTGGTGACCAGCAACATCCTGTCATGAAGGGAAATTACAGCTTTTCTGAGGGAATTTTTCTTCCTCTCGGTGTCTCCAAACCATCATGATCACATCTACATCTGAGCTCACATTAGGATAGATAGGAGGGAGGAGATCCAGAAGTCTCCAGGATCATGCCAATGAAAAGAAAGAACTGGAAGGGCTTTCTCAGAGAGTGAGACTTCAAATATGAGTGAAAGACTGGAACTGTCATGTGAGGACCAGCCCAGCAGCAGAAATTTAGCCATTTAGAATGAATTTTACAAACATAGAAAGTTGTCTGCCCTGCTGGAAGGAGACCTCATCTCAATTAAGATTTAGCCTAAAATACTAACTGAACAGAAAAAGTTCAAGTCTAGCAATAGCCAGAGGTCTAAGGATCCTGGTTTTGCTCCTTCCGAACTGGGGGGCCAGGCATAAGTAACTTTACCTCCCTGGGCCTCAGTTTCCTCATCTGTGAAGTCAGAGAACTACGCTAATTCCTCCCAACTCTGGAACTACAACCCTAAGAGATAGCATGGCATGGGGGCAGGGAACTGTATTTGGAGTCAAAGCCCAGATGGCCAAGCACAGTAGATAAGTGATTTCATCTCTGTGAGGCTTCGTTTCTTCATTTGTAAAATGAGGTTTTATTCAAGAAGGTTTCTGAATTCTCCTATGAGCTCTACATCTCTACCCCTAGGAGAAAAGCTGGAAACAACCCCAGGGCACCTGGGCCAACTCTCTAGCTAGGGGATGGATTCCTTCCTCAGCATCTATAGAAGTGGTCATCACTCTGAGTATGGCTCTGAGATCCACTGAGGCTTCACAGAGGACATGCCATTAAGGTTGGCTTCAAAGGATGCGTAGGAACTGGACAACTGCTAGTACAAGCCCCAAACATCCTTGGTTCCCTGGACTTGATTGTAGCTAAAGTATACATGTCCAGGGTACCTAAACAAGAAATCAATGTCCAAAAGTCAATAAATCAATCCCAATGCATTTATTAAGCACTGACTAACATTAAGCAGAGAGAAGGATGCTTCTTCTCTTCTGCCTCAAACTTGGACCTGTCTCCTCTCTCCCTCCCTTTTTCCTGCCTTTCCCCTTCCACAAATATTTTTTTTAGAGTTGACTAAGGCCCTAGGGTCAAAACACAAAAAGAATCAATACATGAAATAGTCCTTTCTGTCAAAAAACTTGCATTCTTGGAGGACAACAAATGCATAGATGTGTAAACACAAAATACTGGTAAAGTGCATGAGACTGTGGCAGCTGGGAAGATCTAGAAGGGCCCCCAGGTATTGGTGAGCTCGCTCAAGGCCTTGAGAAACAAAAGCACCTATAAGAGGCTGGGTGAGGGCTGAGACATGGGTGATGGAAGATTCAAGTTAGGGAAGGGCCTGAGTTGGTTTGAATATTTTCATTCATCACCAAGTATGAGTAAATTGAAGGAAGGGCTCCTGTAGAAAAGCTCTATACCCACCTCCAAAAAAAAAATTAAAATAAAATGTGTATCTCAGACAGAGAAACCTCCTAAATCATCCTAAACCTCTAAGAACACTTACAGGGCAGAAAAGCCCAGCCACGCAAGGAACTGGCCTTCACGTAGTGAAGGACACTGAAGATAGTTCTTGTAGCAGCAGCAAAAGGAATCAAAGACTGCTCATTAATGCACTGGGAAGACTACGTGGCTTCCGTTCCCCATTTCCTGCACTTCACCCAGAGTGAGACTGCCCAAAGAATGACCCAAACAGCTGGGAGCTGAGATGCCAAACAAGCCCCCTTTACCACCTGCCTGGAATCCTTCTGCTGAGGACATTACTGCATTTGAAATACCGGCTTTCTT
>JAQQSK010010198.1:0-12778 GCA_028658325.1 Potorous gilbertii | reverse complement strand
AGCAAGTTACAATTCTTTTATCATTTGTTCCTCACAACAACGCTGGAAGGTAGATGCTCTTAGTATCCCCATTTTACAGATAAGGAAACTGAGGCAGACAGAGGTGAAGTGTCTTGTGCAGGTCACAAAGCTAGCAAGTGTCTGAGTCTGGATTTGAACTCATCAGATCTTCCTAACATCAGGTTCAGTGCTCTATCCACTGCACTATCTAGTTACAATATTTTGTAGAAATATGCTCAGTGGATCACAGACAGAAGGAAAGTTATGATAAATATGCATACCTTACATACATATATGTATGTGGATATATGTATGTCTGTATACCAAAATATTTATAGGAGCACTTTCTTTGGTTGTTAAAAACTGGAAACATGGTGTGTGTCCCTTGAGCAGGCAATCAACACAAACACTGTGGTATATGGATATGAATGTAATGGAGAGCAATAAGGGTCTGGTACATGGATGAGGTGTCTTAGGGGGTCCTCCACATGGCAGACTCGGGGAACAGATAGGTTCTCTCTACATAGAGGACACCAGGGAACTGCTTTCAGAGTTGTAAGGAGGTTTAAGGTAAGTATTGCGACTATGACTGTGGAACATGTGTGGACATTCAATGACCGATCAGCTAACCACATGGTGAGGGGAAGCTCTCTGATTGGTGATGTGGGATGGTGTCCAGTGAGAAACTATGCTATCAAGGGGAAGGCCTCAGGGTCATCTTCCTCCTGTAAGGCCATATGGCCTTTGCAAAAGGCCTTCTTGTCGTTTTTGTTTCTCCTATCCCATTCTACGTACAGGAAATGAAGTTGATGTCTCTTGTGGTTGACAGGGTAAGCCACAGGAATCTGGCAGTCAGAATGCAAACTGGGTTTTGTAGCCGGAATCAATCTTCCCAAGAGGAAGGAGCCATCTTCAAGTGTGACCTTTGGGACTCCAGCACAGTGGATGGATTCATCTGGCAATTATTTGGAGAGACCAATGCTGTCTAGGAACTGAGCTAAATTGTAAGCCTGTCACACACTGACTGAAATGGTTTAGGGGAGTATGCCCTTCAGGTATTGGGGAAAACATATTTATTCTTGCTGTATCTTTGAAGGAAAAATCCCGATTATCTGGTTTAAGGCTGTTAAATGGAACCAGGGCACTTGTTACTGGCTCATTAACAAAATGGAAGAATACACACAGTGGGAACTTGAGCTAAGGGAAATAGAAAAGAGAAAACCTCTGTTACCCTGGAACCCTGAGGGAGGGAGAGAGCAGGCCTGCCACTGAGAGAGAGGCTCTGAGAGCGCCTTGTTAGAGGACTGTTATTTATTGGGCCATAAAAAATGGGCAAATACAAATACGAGAAATTCAGAGAAGTATAGGAAGTCCTGTATAAACTGAGATAGTATTAAGTAGAATCAGGAGTACACTCTCTACAATGACTACAATGATGTAAATGGAAAGAAATTTTAAACAATTAAATGGACAAATTAGAGTGGTCGAATTTGACCCCAAAGAAAAGAGGAGAAAATGTCCTTCCTTCCCTTCTCTGCAGCTGTGGGGGTGAGAAACATTTCATGTATCTTCAGATTCGTTTGATAGGTTGTCCAGATTTGCTCAAATCGTTTTCTCTTTTTAAATTCCTTCTTATAAGAGATGGTAAGGACTGAAAAGCCTCTCCACTCCACTACTTGAAGAAGCCACCAGAGAGGCTCAAATCCTCTGGGTCACCCTGTCTAAGTAAGGCCTGGAAATCCCCCTTTCATGCCTGAGGGGACTATGAATCAAATAGCCATCATTTCCCCAACTGTTCTCCTTCAGTTAGCACCAATTCCCAGGTTCAACTCGCACCCCCTTCTCCGCAGTGTCTGGTCCTGGTCTCCCCAGACAAGAAGTCTATTCCCCCCACCCCCTCACTGTACTGGTTTCTGCAGGCTCAGTTTCACTCCCCAAAGACTTCTTTCCATCTCCTCCACTGCTCCCTTCTGATTGTGTTTACCCTCAATAAAGTTGCCTGGCCTCCCTTTCTCTCCTCTGACTATCTTGCTGGACTCCATGTCTCTTTGTACTGTACTTTGGGATCCCAAACCACATGCCAAACTGCATTAAGAAAAAGATGGCACCTTAGGATGTGAAGGGATATGAAAGTAAACAAATAGAAAAGTTGTCAATAAAAACTTAAATAGAAGCTAAAGTTTAGCTTGAAAAAATGGACACTGTCCCTTCCCTGGGATGAAATTACTAGTCTTAGAAGCCTTGGACTTTTGCCCAAAATGTGTTTCTTCTAATCTTTCCTCTAATATGACAAGAAAATTCCCTTTTAGAATGACAGCGTTCCCTATCTTAATGAAAACTAACTATTGTAATTAAAATTTAGTCACCAGCTTCTCCTGCTCAGCAACCATTAAAGGGAGGGCCTTATCATCGCAGAACACCTCTTCCAACACCAAACTGCAACTCAATGGAAAGTAGCCAGGAAGCTCATCATTTCCAAAGGAACCAAGTATTTCCAAGGGTCATTGTGCCTTGGGCGTCCCCTGGAATTTCCAGAGAGGGTCTAGCAGCCCCTTTTGGTCAATGAAACTCTCATTCTCCAGAAAAATAAGAAGACTGCAGATAGGAAGGACCAGGTGTAACAAGGTGCAAAGAAAAGAGATGAAATATTACATATGAAGAAAAGCCAGGGAGCCAATTTGACTAGAAAAGAGAGAGTAAGAAGGAGTAATGTGAAAAAATTCAGCAGAATGCAAACTGCTTGAGGAAAAGGACTGCTCAATTCTGTCTTTCTATCCACAGTGTCCAGCACACTGTTTGATCTCTAATAACTATTTAATAATACTTTCTAGATTGAAGTGAAATAAAAACAAAACTAAAGGAGTAGATGGGAGCCAGACTATGAAAGGTTTTAAATGGCAGGCTGAGAATTTAGTATTTTAATATATTATTTCCTACACTGAAAAGGGGAGAGTAGCTGCCATGACTGACGAAGCATTAGGTTGGGGGTTTTTGTTTGTTTTTAGAGACTGATACTGTTTATGAAAAGCTCTCTACAGACCTTGAAAGTACACTGAGAGTTGAGTTGTATAATGTTTAGAAAAATCTATAATTCCATGTCATTCGATTTGGTAGTGATGCTTTAGCTGAACAATCCTTTTCCTATCCCTTTCCAGTATTGAAGGCATTCTAGCAGTTACAAGATATTAAAGTTCCCATTTGGATTATAATCATCTTGTATTTATGGTTTTCCTGGTGATATGATCTCACTTTTCATCACTGCCCAACAAATATTTGCTTGTGATATTTCCTAGCATTATGTCTTATGGATTACGACAAATAAGTCATATTTGAAAACACAGTATGAAGTCCACTTGAAATCACTGAAATTTACTAGAATAAAGCACAACACCTTAGCTGGCCAGCTGTATTTCCAAGTTCTCTCTGTCTGGAAAAAAGTCAACATTTTTAAATCACAGGAAAAGTTGTGCCTCAGAATGCTTTATTGTTCTGAGCAATAACTTGAAGCCTGCAGTCACAATGCTATTTGATTTTCCTATGTGTGATACATAGAGAATTCTTTTCATTTCCATGAAAAGTCCTGATAGGCACAAAAAAGGCTACTACATAGTCATAATAAATGGCACTCCTTGGACTGGTAACAAGATTTCAAAGCATTTAAAGAATGACTTTTCCCCTCTGATTGTCATCCCACATATGATCTACACATGTGTGGTGAGCCCAGTCAACACCGTCTCATGACTTTCTTCATATTCATTCAGCTGCACACGAATAGGAGCAAAAGTAGCAGACAGTGGGAGTAACTCAGGACTGAAACTTGGTGGGGCGAAAGGCTAAGGGACCAAGAGACTCAAGAGAGGAGGAGAGCATAGAGTTGAACTAGGTTACAAAGAGGTCAAGATGAGGAAGAGAGGAGTATAGTAAGTGCAAGAGTGATAGCCTGGGAAAAAACTGAGGGGGGGAAGGATGAAGGTCATGTTGGGCACAAAGAAAAGTTTTGCGTGTTGCAAAGCAGAAATCACAACAGACTATGATCAGAAAAAGGAATTTCAGAATTCATAAACATGGAAGGAGTACATTTGTGGATGATGGAAAAATCAAAAGTATAACTATTAAAGGTATGTAGCTGAGATAGGGTGGAGGGGTAGGTCACAGGAAATGAGTAAACTGAGGAACTAGGTGGTCAAGGTGTTTAAAGGAACACACACAGACACACACACACGTGTCCATTCGTACAAGGGCAGTTGGGGAAGAGGGAAAGACTGTGAACCAGGCACGTAAGTCATTGAGGAAGAAAAGAGAGAGTCATGGATATCAGCAGACAACAGCCTCCAGAGTCTTTTTTGAACAAAAAATTGGGATTTAGCTACCCATGGAGTGAGTTGGGCACATGAGTGAAAATGTAACCAGTGCTGGGAAAGTTGGCCAGTGAGACTGTGTCATGAGGAGGGAGCTAGAAGTCAGGAAGAACCAGGGTTTGGATCCCTGCTCCTTTCTTGGCATTTACCTCAAGTGAACTGCAGGGGGTGGGGGTATGTCTCTAGTATTCTTCTTCCTACTTTGTAGCTACTAGCACTTGACTTTGTTTTGAGGGAGGGAGGGCTGTGCAGGTCACCAGCCTCTCTTCTCCTCCAGAGCCATCTGAACTCAATGACCAGATACTCATCAGGATGACTGGAGATGACCCAGGATGAGGCAGTTGGGGATAAGTGACTTGCCCAATGTCACATAGCTAATGAGTGTCAAGTGCCTGGAGTGAGATTTGAACTCAGGTCCTCCTGACTCCTGCACCCGTACTTTATCCACTGCACCACCTAGCTTCTCCACTACTATATGTGGTATGTGACTTGATGAATGCACATAGACAGTTTTCCTTCTCTCCACCTTTTTCATTTAAAGTCTTGTTGACTGGATTCCTAAGATTCAGAGAAATATATTCTCAGTAGGTACACTCCATTCCTGTTTCAGCATCTGTCATTCATATACTGTAGGCTATGATCTAGAAACCCAAATTCCCTCTTCCCAACCAGATGTTTTAGATGTACTTTTTTGCTTCATGTCTCTGCATATGTGTCAAATGGGGACAAATCCAAGTTGGGTCTCTCCCTGATTCCAATCTTCTTCTCCATGGTTATGAAAGCAATTCATAAGAAAAAGATATCTTGACTCCGCAAACAAGGTTTTCTGACTATCAAAGGTTGGAATGAAAAGTCCTGGGAGGAGCAGGACCTTGGAGGACAAACCTAGTAAACATGCTAGTGATCAAGAGGAATTCATTTCCCCAACTGCATCCTCATTTACTGCAAGGATACAGTACTCTCATTTGACATAGATACACATGGAGGGTTTGTGGACAGATAAAACAGCTCTGTTCTCTTGCTCGGTCCCCATGGGAATCTGAGGCATACACATGTGCAATAGCTGGTCAAGGTTAAGGGTGGTGTCAGCAGTCATGGTGCACACCTGGTTGGTTTCTTAGCAGTTCCTCTACCCAACTACAAAGCACAAAGAATGAGGAGTTTTCAATGAAAAAAAATGAGAAGGTATTGAAATTGTTTAAAATGTTATTAAACTCTTTGGACCTTGTTTACTTTTTGAGGCTTAAAGATGTTAATCCCTTAGAATTTCCATGCTTTTCCCATTTGTCAGAAATTGATTTCCCCTTTGTTTTTGGAACCATTGTGTAATTCAGCATGACTGGTTTTGTTTAACAGGAGCAAATTCAATTTCTAGAATGTCCTGTCTTGAAAAAACATCTTTGTGAGTGCCTTAACATCCTCAGTATATAGTTGACACCACTTTGGAAGTTGTAACTTGTACATTTGTTATTGCTGACTATGAAGAAAGAGAATGTATAAGTTGCCATTGGTCAACTTCATAATCCTTTGGGCCCTAGAGAAAAGTATTTTTCACCTCTTTCTTTTAATTCAAGAACTGCAATTTAGAGTAAGAGGACCTGAGTTCCAATCCTGGTTAGCCACTTACTACCTGTATGACTTCTCTGTCCCTCAGTTTCTTGATCTGTAAAAAATTGAAGGAGAGTCTAAAGCAGAGATCCTTAAGCTGGAATTCATGGATTATTTTCAAAGGGTCTGTGACTATGAATGATAAAAAAAAGAATTAGGGGCAGCTAGGTGTCACAATGGATAGAACACTGGCTCTGGAGTCAGGAAGACCTGAGTTCAAATCCTGCCTCAGATACTTGACACTTACTAGTTGTGTGATCCTGTCTGGGCAAGTCACTTAACCCTGATTGTCTCATCCAAAAAATAAAATAAAATTAGATCATTATGTCCATTAATGTCTAAGTGAAACTTACAATTTCCTTCAGGTACAAATTTTGAAGATTCTGAGAAGGGGACCATCAAACCAAAAAGGTTAATAATGTTTGGATGAGAGGATTTCTACAGGTCCTAGCAGCCTCAAATATATGATCCTGTGATAATAAAAAATCATAAATGAAATTGGGATGAGGAAAATAAGAATTAGAGCCCAAATTTGAGCACTTTAAGAGAGGAGTGAGTGTATCACACACTTGACCACCCTTGATTTCCACTCCCCATACCATCCTCTATTTATAGAATACCATTGACTTTCTACCTGTTCTAGCACACAGGTTGTATGTGTGGTTCTGTTATCAACGTTCAGGGTAACAACAAGTTCACATTTTCTTGCTTAAATTTTTAACTTTGAATTCTAAAAGAGAAATGCTATTGTATAATGCCAGATGTGGTTCTAAGTGGCTCCAATCAATGAAATCAAGTCTTATGAACCTGGAGTTATAGATGAAACCTTCACCTATACAAGCTATAAACGTGACCCAAAAACTTCTAAATCAATACAGCTCCAATAATAATCTGCTACTCTGCTGGTTTTTATCCTTTCTACCATGCTTATTTAAAATAGCAATGAATCTTCATGGCTATACATATCTATTTTCCTTGAAGGTAGAAGCTTCACAACCTATAAATAAGTACTCTTGAACCCCAGGAAGGGATTATCTTATACAAAGGTCAAAAAGACAATGGCCTCCAGGCTGTGTGATCTGAGGGTCTACAGGCCTCCACTCAAAATTTTCCCCTCTTCCTTCCCATGGTTACTGCAGGCCTAAAATCGTCATCTCATCTGAGCATATGCAAATGTGTTATCAGAGAAGGGTAACACATGAATTTATCATATACATATATCCTGCCAGTGTTAGTGATTACGGAGTTTTACAGTTTTTAAATCCATTTTATATCTTGTATCTCATTTTATCCCCATAATCTTCCTCATAGAGATGTACGAAATGAAGAGAAAGTAGGTTGGGAATGATGTAAAGGGGAGAGAGAGCTGATTAAGGAGGAGAAAAAGGAATGTCTTGTTATAATATGGGCCAAGTGGAGATTAAATAACAATTTTCAGCATGGTTGTTTGCCTTATTCCAGCTTTCTTCAGAACCTCATGAGTAGGAATAAAACAGGTCCAATAGGATCAAGGGAGCAAGAGACTCAAAAATGGAGGATGGGTGAGGGTGTGTTGGTACATGCTTAACAATCAGTTCTTCAGAGGGAGAAATGTAAATAAGACACACTTTCAAGTTTAAAATTCATCCTTAACATTTACTCAGCCACTTTCTTAAACCTGGACAATCAACAAAACAATACATCAAGTTTAGATAGTTTAGATATTAGCTATTTTACATTTTTCTTCTATCTTTTCATCCTTTACCTTTTGTTTGACTGATTCTTGCTGTCTCACAGTCATTAGCTTCTACTTGTCCAATTCTCATGTCCATCAAATTGTTTTCCTCAGTTAAATTTTGCACCTCCTTTTCAAACTGTCTAATTATTCCTTTCAGGGAAATATTTTCTCCAGTTAGTTTTTGTACTTCCCCTTCCATTTGTCCAATTTTTACAGTTAAGTTTTATGCTTCCTTTTCCATTTGTTCACTTTTCTTTTTTAAAGATATGTTCTCTTCGGTGAATTCTTTTTTCATACTTTTAAAATCATTGGCCAATTTTTCCTCTTTTTCCTTCTTCAGCTGTGCCAGAAATACTCTCTGTGCATATAAGCAGTTCATAGTCACTTCTGAAGTTTCATATGGGAGTACAGTCTCAATACTGACCACTTTGGTATTCATGTTTTGGTCCTTGTACCCATAGAAAGATTCTATGGTTTTTTGCTTCCTCCTTTGCTTCTTGCTCATGATGGTGAGTCTTTGTGTGTTGTGGCCTCTGGTTCTATATGCTAGACTCTAAAGAACTTGGGGCTGAACTGCTTGGTGTCAGAAAGCAAAGGCAGGTGAAATCTGTTTGTGTTTCACTGGATTAGCCCTGGAGTTAGGTTGTTAATTGTCCGGGAGGGGTGGTCTAGTTCCTGGAGATATCCCCAGCTGAGCTAAAGCAAAGGCAAGCTCAGTGCTTGGTGATCCCAGCTGTCTTCCCATTTCCCCTGGAGCACTTAGGCACACCTGAGTCCTAGTGCAAGACTCCAGACCCCTGAAGCTCCGGCTGTCAAGGACAGTTCTTTTCCTTAGCTACAGTAAGGGTAATATTCCTTTGTTATTTTCCTAACCTCATGTGCTATGAGACTGTTTTTCCCTTCGGTTGATTCCACTGATCCAGGGTTTTTGTCTGGGGAAATATTTTATGGTTCTTTCAAGGTCAACAAGGGGAGAGGGAGAGAGCATTTACTGGTCACTCCACCCTTTTGGCTCCCAGAAGTTCAGGTAGGTGACTTACAGACAGTCTGCAGGATGAAAGTCTCCGTGCAACTGCTGCAGATACCTGGTCCTCCTTCCATGGCTCTTACTTGCTCAACTCTGCTTGACTCTTGCCCTGGGCTGCTATTCCGCCATGCTGCTGCTTCCTCTGACTGACCCCAGGCTTTCCCATTCAGCTGCGCCACAGCAGGGGTGCTGTGCTGTGCCACAGCAGGGGTGCTGTGCTGTGCCACAGCAGGGGTGCTGTGCTGTGCCACAGCAGGGATGCTGTGCTGTGCACTGTATGCTCCTCCATCCTCATGGAATGGATTCTTCCCCTCGATCTTCCACTCTGAAGTGCACTGCGAAACTGCCACACTCTGTCTCCTATTGGATTCTGCACCTCCAAAATTTGGTCAGACTCTCTTTTTTAGAGGTAGCTGATGGAGTTTGTCTAAGAGCTTACTTGGGTAGTTGCTCTCTGCCATCTTGTGAACGTGATCACAAAATTTTAATCTTAGGCTGTGGGATAATATCTCTGGACACTGAGACCTTTACTTTTAAAAATAAGCTGAGAGACAATCAATTCGTTTTCTATTTAACTGACTTGTTTCTATAAGTTATTGATGTCTTTGGTTTTTACATTGCAAATATCCCAGTGTCCCTCCACTTTCCACCCCTACCCCCAAGGGACCTCCTATATAACAAGGAACGTGTTTGTAAAGAAAACCCACCAGCCTCTCATTTTAAATCTGGCATTCTGTCTAAACATGTTTCCTATAGGTACTATATTCATTGAATTTGAGCTGAAAGAGACACTAAAGATAAATCCAGTCTCTCATTTACGGCTCGGATCACTCAGACTAGTTCTTGCTGGGAAAGCACATACATGATTAACATTTTTTGAAAGTCAGTGGTACCATTTTTGGTAACATTGGTTACCAAATGGTAAAAAAGAAACAGAAAAAACACCATCCTTCTCTTTATGACACTCCTAGGCTTATCATGATGTCATGAATTGTGAGGTAGACAAGTACATTGTTTGGTACATGAGTGAGTCATATTCCTGGAGGGTATACCTGGAGGGCGTGTGCCTGGGGAAACCACAGTCCTGTCCTGAAAGGCCCAGGAGCTAGTGTATCAGCTCCCTTCTTAGTTGAGACCCAAGGGGTTTTTTTCAACAGGACGTTGACTTCATCATGTCATCTGATCATTTCCAATTTCAACAGAGCCATCACGGTGGTCACCCTGGAGACCATTCTATGCCATCAATTCCCCTGACTCCAGTGTGGGCTGCTCCTGGAAGAACAACGCCAGGAAATAGCGTATTACGGAATCATGAGGGACTTCTAGCACCTAAAAGAGTACAAGGATTCTATGGATTTTCATCCCAGTCATCTGAAACCTACACCTCTGATATTCATGGTATAACAATCTCAGATCAGCACTGCGAAGTACCATCAACGTCAAAGAACACCCAGAGTGGGTACTCTTCCAACACCGGCTTCCTGGCAGAACACAAAAACATAGTGCCAGGTGCCAGGAACTGTCGCTCTAAGATTATACTGGTGCCACTGAATACCAAGTTCCAAAGGTTTGTGAAAGTTAAGAGGACCATCTTGTCTGATATCGAGGACAAGCTCTTGGGGTTCAAGAATTAAAGAATCTTCTCATAAATTTTCCCACCTGAACATCTTCAACCTGGTTCTCTGTGCTTATATCATAAAATAAAGCAATCGAATGTGAAATAGCCAAGATTTCTGGTGTTTCTATTTTTCAGATAAGGAAATAGAATAAATAGTAAATATGGTTTGTGTTTATTATGTTATAAAGTCTATTTTCTATGATGACATGAGAGTTTGCAACTGAGGGTTTTTTTGGTATTTTTAAACATTTTTTTATTTTTACCTGCTTACAGGTAAAAATAATTTTTAACGTTCATTGTAAAAATGTTGAGTTTCAAATTCCTTCCCTTCTTCTATCCCCACCTCCCCTCACCGAGAAGGCAAGCAATTTGATAAAGAATATGCATGTGTAGTCATGCAGAACATTACCTTAATAGTCATACTGTGAAATAAAATATAGCCCTCCCCAAAAATAAAAACCTCAAAAAAATTAAACCAAATAAATTATGTTTCAGTCTGTATTTAGATACCATTAGTTCTTTTTCTAGGGATGGATAACATTTTTTCATCATAAGTCCTTCAGATGTCTTAGATCCTTGTATTGTCGAGAATTGCTAAGTAATTCACTGTTGATCATCTTTTAATATTGCTGTTAATTTGTACACAATATATTTCACTTTGCATCAGCTCATAGGTCTTTCAAGTTTTTTCTGAGAGTATCCTCATCATTTTTTACAGCACAATAGTATTCCATCATAAGCACACACCATAATTTGTTCAGTCATTCCCTAACTGATGAATATCTTCTGAATTTCCAATTCTTTGCCACCAGAAAAGAGCTGCTCTAAATATTTTTGTACATATAGGTCCTTTACCTTTGTTTATAATCTCTTTTGGAATACAGGCCTTAGTAGTGGCATTGCTATGTCAAAGGGTATGCATGCTTTTATAGCCCTTTGGGCATAGTTCCAAATTGCTCTACAGAATGACTGAATCAAATCAGTTCACAACTGCACCAACAGTGCATAATATCTCATTTTCTCCACATCCACTCCAACATTTTTCGTCTTCCTTTTCTGTCCTATTAGCCAATCTAACAGGTAAGTAATACCTCAAAACCATTTTAATTTGCATTTCTCCTATCAAAAATGAGTTAGAGCATTTTTCATATGCTTGTAAACCGTTTTGATTACTTCATCTGAAAACTGTTCATGGGGGAATTGTTCTTTTTTTATAAATTTGACTTAATTCTCTCTATGTTGAAGAAATGAGGTCTTTATCAGAGAAACGTGCTTCAAAATTTTTTTCACAGTTCCTATTACTAACTGTATTTTCCTCCATCCTATTTCTCTCCCCCATTTATTCTATTCTTTCTCCTTTCTTTTTCTAAAAATTTATTTATTTATTCACTTTAAGTTTTCAACATTCATTTCCATAAAATTCTGAGTTCCAAGTTTTCTCCCCATCTCATCCCTCCACCCCAAAACACCTTGCAATGTAACCTCCCTATTACCACCCCTCCCTTCCCTTATCCCCATCTTCTTTCTTGTCCTGTAGGGCAATATAAATTTCTATATTTCGTTACCTGTATTTTTATTTCCCAGTTGTATGCAAAAACAATTCTCAACATTTGTTCCTAAAACTTTCAGTTCTACTTTCTCTTCCTTCCTCCTTCCTCACCCATTCCCACTGAGAAGGCAAGCATTTCAATGTAAGTTATATAAGTGTAGTTTTGCAAATGACTTCCATAGCAATCATGTTGGATAAGACTAACTACATTTCCCTCCATCCTATCCTGTCCCTCATTTCTTCTATTCTCTCTTTTGACTTTGTCCCTCCTCCAGAGTGTTTACTTCTAATTGCTTCCTCTTCCCATTTTCCCTCCCTCCCATCATCCCCCCCCACCCTGCTTATCCCCTTCTCCCCTACTTTCCTGTAGTGTAAGATAGATTTTCCTCCCAAATTGAGTGCGCGTGTTATTCCTTCCTTGAGCCAAATGTGATGAGAGTAAGCTTCACTTTTCACTTTCACCTCCCCCCCTTTTTACCCTCTATTGGAAAAGTTTTCTTGCCTCTTCTATGAGAGATTATTTGCCCCATTCCATTTCTCCCTTTATCCTCCCAATATATTCCCCTCACACCCCTTAATTTTATTTATTTTTTTAGATATGATCCCTTCTTATTCAATTCACCCAGTGCTCGCTCTCTCTCTCTCTCTCTCTCTCTCTCTCTCTCCCCCCCCCGTGTGTGTGTGTGTGTGTGTGTGTGTGTGTATAATTCCTCCAACTACCCAGATACTGAGAAAAGTTTCAAGAGTTACAAATATTATCTTTCCATGTAGGAATGTAAACAATTCAACTTTAGTAAGTCCCTTGTGATTTCTCTTTCCTGTTTACTTTTTCATGCTTCTCTTGATTCTTGTGTTTGAAAGTCAAAATTACTTTTCAGCTCTGGTCTTTTCATCAAGAATG
>JAQQSK010010197.1:0-12779 GCA_028658325.1 Potorous gilbertii | reverse complement strand
GACCCAGCAATATCGCTACTAGGACTGTATCCCCAAGAGACTATAAAAATGGAAAAGGGTCCCACATGTACAAAAATATTTATAGCAGCACTCTTTGTGGTAGCCATCAATGTCCATCAATTGGGGAATGGCTTAATAAATTATGGTATATGAATGTAATGGAGTACTATTGCGCCATAAGAAATGATGAACAAGAAGACTTCAGGGAGGCCTGGAAGGACTTATATGATCTGATGCTGAGCGAAAGGAGCAGAACCAGGAAAACTTTGTGCACAGCAACGACCACAGTGTGCGAGAGTTTTTTCTGGTAGACTTGGAACTTTGTAATAACACAAGAACTTACTGGAAAAAAAATCCCAATGATGACTTTCTAAGGCAAAATGCCTCCAACATTCAGAGAAAGAAATATGGAAGTCATTCGCAGAATGTAGCAGATCAGGTTTATGTTTGTGTGGGTTTTAGTGTATTATGTTTTGATTTGTTATATGATTTCTTCCATTTATTTTAGTGCGACTACATAGCATGACAATAGTGAAAATGTGCTCAATAGGAAAGTATATGTAGAACCTATACAGAATTGTATGCTGTCATGGAGAGGGAGGGGGATAGCGGGGGGAAGGTGTGGGGGGGATAAAAATCTTAATTTTAAGGAATTGATTGTAGAACATTTAAAAATAAATAAATAAATAAAATTTAAAAAAATAATAAAAAATCTCCAGGATCGGACTCCACAAAAGGCTGTCCAAGCACTGGGACTACAACTTCCTATAGGGAAGCAAAAGTACTCTGATCTGCTTAGCTCCGTGAGTTTTAAGTTTTGCCTGGACTTTCTGATTGCCAGTCAACTGTTAATGCCAACACCTTTGAAAGTAAAGCAGAATTTCAGCAGGATGTTCTCTCCCATGAGCATTTGGTGGGTTACCAGGTGCTCTCAAAATAGGTCAAGTAACATGTGAGCACACAAGCTTCTAAGTCAAAATGCACATGGAAGCTTCATCACGAATGCCATGATTACCTTTCTTCTACAGCAGAACAAAGCAACATGTTAAAAAGGCAGAACTGATGGAAGAAGGAAAAGAAAGCTGTCAAGGCCACTAATGGACCATCTTCTAAAAGCAAGCTTTTACTCTGGGCTGCGTGTCCCTGGGTAATATAGTTTATCCAAAGTGTACATGGTTCAGGGACTGAAAAGGAACAGAAATTCAGCAAAGATTAATGGATGTCAGACCCTGGCACACTTGAAATCCTAAATATGAAAGATAATTGAGATTTAGGTAAGACACAGAAGAAACAGAATTCTCTATTTATTCTCTAGTCCATCCCACTGCTCTGGTCACTGCAGGGGCCGTTAAACCAGGACTGTTTCAGTCCTCTCTGGGCTACAGCCCAGTCATCTTCTGCCCCTCTGTACCCCTCTGCACTTCTCCGCTTTAGCTTATGTAGTCTTCTCCCTTTAGAATATAAGCTCTTGAAGGGCAAGGACTTTCAACTTTTACTTGTATACCCAGCAATATACTAGCTGACTGAGATTTGTGGAGGGCCCCACACCATCACCATCACCTTCCAAATAAATGTGTACTTAGGAGAGAAAAAATTCTTCCTTGGAGCTAGTTAATTCCCCAACCTTCCATTCATTAACTTCTCAGCTTTTCCCTTCCCTTGTTGATTTGCAGGTTATAGCTGACCTCCTCATCACCTGGCTTTTGGTACCTAGGCATCATTCCTTCTGACTACATGAAACTGGGGGAATAAGGGAAAAAGCAGCCATGTTTAATGAAGAAACAGAGAATACTTAGGGAAATGCCCAGTTTTAATGAATGAGAAGATATGTAACAATGCTCTGAGGAAATTCAATTCAGAAAACAGATATCAGGTACCTACTCTGTGCACTAGATCCTGGGGAAGAGGGAAAGCTCAGATGACAACAAGGTCGCTCCCACTTTAGAAGCATCCTCCAGTGGAGGATGCAGGTTAGATTTAGAATGAAGAGAAGCTCAGGGCATGGAAGGGATGAGCAGGCCAGGGTGGCCCTCAAGAGCTGGATGTGTGAGGCACAAACCACATGGTTTGCACCTTGTGTTTAGCTTGTGTTAGAACTATCTGGCTCTTGTCTCTCTGCTCAGACTCTTTTCTATTTTGGTATTTCTCTTCCAGCTCAGCACAGTGCACCACTCATGGTAGATGCTTCATGAACACTATCTTAATTGAATGTTAAACCTATTTCATAATACAGTTCAACTCATTTTAATTTGGTTCAAGGTGAACTAAGTATAGGCTACCCCAAGAAAAACATCTGTGTATGCCCCTCCCCCCTCCCCCCATCACCTTCTCAGCTGCCTCCCTGGCTTCAGGACTGAAGGAATCAGTGGAAGGAGTGGTTGCTTTCTTTTTGAAGAGATCCTCCTCCTCTTCCTCCTCAGCAAACAGATCAACAGTTGGCTTGGCTTTGAATTAAAGAAGAAAAAGCTGTTTTTAAAAACTTAGCATAACATGCAAAATGATGCTTTTATTATTTTTTGAAGGAAAAAAAGCAAAAAATTTAAACAAACAAGATAAATAGCTCCCCCAATGTGTCAATGCCAAGACAAAAGCAGAAGCACTGGGAGTCTTTTACACTGTGCTGTGATTAGGTGAAGTCCAGTCTGCAACAATAAGGCTTCATTTCATATTTAATAAAACACTGAAGTACTATGAAGAGATGACAGCTAAAATCATAGCAGGTAGAAGGGAGGAGGGGATTTTTCCTCAAAGCCCTGAAGGTTCAGGGAGCCTCCATTTTCTGACTATAACTTACGCTGCCTTTCTAAGGCATTGCAGTATACTCTTTAGTTTGGCTGCTTTATTAATTAACAGAGCCCTACATGTGCAATGCATTAAGTTTGTGCTCTTTTCACGTGTCCAGGCAAAATACTTTTGTTACCTCTCATCTCCTCACTCCTATTTTAATTCAACCACAGTAAGAGATCATAGGACTTAAGAGTTGAAAGGCAACTTACGGATCATCTAAGCTGTCTTATTGTACAGATGAGGAAACTGAGGTTCAGGAGTGTGAAGTGGCCACCCAAGATGACAAAGACAGTGAATCACACACAGTCAAGATCTGAACCCTGGGCTTGTGACTGCAAATGAAGTGATCTTCCCCTCCATTACGTGTGAGAAGAGTCTAGCTCTCTGTTTCTCACACTGAGGGTACTCTTGAGGGGCACTGGGGAAACAGAGGAGGAGGCATAAGTGAATCTCCTCACTCCCCCTAAATTAGTCAGGACTAAAGAAATCGTGGTGTAGACCTAGGGTAGTTTGAGTTAACAGGCAGACTGATCTGGGCACTGGCAGCTTTAACTATTGTGAATAGCTTTATAACTGCCTCAGGAACTGCTTTTCCCCTTGGGGTAATTGTATGTATTTTTATTAAATGGACTGACTTATTATTCGGACCTTAGGCTTTGAGTGATCGATTGCACCAAAAGGTGAAGACACTCTGCTCCTTAGATGGTATAAACTAGGACAACCAGGCAGTCCTGAATAAATCCCTCTGGGACCTGAATGGTTCAGAATAACTAGCAGAGGCTTGCCTTAGCCTTCACACTACCTGTTTAAAACTATTTCAAATAATTCCCATGAAAACAGAGACAACACCCACCTGCATGTACTGATTTGCTGTTAGATGTAACAAAAAAGTCATCATCATCATCGTTATCAAAGAGGCCTGCAGGGACAGGACTCTGTGGTGTTTTCCTTTGTGTGGACTGTGAAGGCTTCTGGGGCTCCTTTGGTGACTGAACTGAAGAAACACTGAACACATCAGGATCACCTACAACCAGAGAAAGATGAAACCAACAGGAGTCAGGTACCTTGCACCTTGCCACTCCATAAAAAGGTACTAATTTTCTCCAAAAGTCATTACAATTTCAGCTTTTTCAGAAATACTTCCCCTACAGCAATAAAGTGCTAGAGCTGCTGAATAAACCCATGCAGAAATGATACTAATCATCTTTTCTTTGGGAATCTATTTTTTTCAAACAAGCCTCTGTGTAAAGGTTTGTTGTTAGAGGCAACAACAGTGCTATAACAGCTGGCCTAATAAACAAACTAATAATCAAACTTCCCCTTAATGAGAACTATGAAATCCTGAATTGTCCACTGCAGGCCAGCCAGATCTCTGAAGATAACATTTAAAAAAAAGATGTGTTAAAATGATTAAAGTAAAAAGATGAAACTTTAAGAATGGTTATACCTAAGAACAAAGACACAGCTCCTGCTGGTATCTTTTTTCCAGGCTTGGATGATGAAGTCTCTGGAATAAGGAAATAAATGATTACATTCACCTTTTTGCAAAATCAAATTGAAGAATCTTTTTGGTGGCTGAAATGAATTGATCCTACACATGCTACTTTTAAATTCTTTTTTATTAAAACTCACCACACAATTCAAGGACATATTTAAAGTGAGATTAAAATTTGTAACAGAATTTTAATTCTGTCTAAATTGTAAATGCTAATTTACAGTGATCTGTTAATAGTATAATGTGTGATATTAGTAGTCATTTCTTGCTACTCTGCCAGGTCAAGGAGGAAAAAGAGAAGGTGAGGCCTTCAGGCTTGTTGATATTTAAAGCTATAGTGAGTAAGATCCATACTTAAAACACTTTCCAATAGTCCCTCCATCCTGGAGAAAGAGCAGATAGATTAAGAGCTACAGGAAGGAAATGTGTGGATAATAAGCATGGAATACTTATTTAGAAATGATCATTCCACTTTCTAGCAAGGGTACTAGGAATTGCCTATTCTCATTACTCAGTTTTCTTATTTATTAATGGGGAGAATAATCCTTGTGTTAGCTACTTTACAAAATTATTTTGAAAGAGGTGCTTTGAAAATCTTCGAATGCTTTCTGAAGGTAAGTTGTCATTATTCATCAACTCTGCAAATACAAACAAAACCTCGGAAATACTCCTTGGAATACATTTGGTTTTATTCATATCCAGTCTTTATTATGTCGCTTTTCTTGTTGGTCTTTGGAAGATGAAGATCAGATAAGAGAACATTCTCAAGGTGCACAGCCTGGTGGACTACATTTGAATATAGGTTTTACAAACAATGCATTTTTTTTACAGTAATATGAAATATCTCTTAATTGGATTGGTTTTAGTTGGACTAACAATTATGCCTAATAAAGTAATTCCTGGGAACAAACTAAAGAAAATTTAGAGCCTTAAAATAGGTTTAAAAAGAATCCTGAAAACCTTTCCCCCTAGTGATACAAATAAATTCAGACCTCATCCATCCTTACCTTCATTAACTGGGGCTTGGTTTTCATTGTCTTTAGGGGCTTCCGAAAAGAGGTCACTCTGATTGATCATGACACAGAAATCAGATGGGTAAAAAAAAAAAAAATGAAGTATTAAACACTGAGATTTCGTTGTAACTACAGACAACTAAGACCTTTACTGCCCTATATAGAAAAGAATCCTTTCAAAGTCCAGGGTGCTCTGTATAATTTGGATATGGTGTGTCCTCCCGAATTAAGGCTATTGAATATCAAGAACTTGAAAAATCATAGTCTGTCCCGGGAGTTAATGCCCATAAATCAGGAATATCACCTAGGGAGCATCACACAGTCTTCTAGTCAGAGAAGCTGCAAATGATTCTCCTTTACACATCAAAGGACATCACAACAGCCATCAAAGTACGAAAAGGAACAGGGACTTTCTGAGGCAAAGAAATATTTTGGTAAAAGGGGTAAAAAGGTAAGAGACCTTTTCTTCCTCCCCTCTCCAACTGACCTCATCATCATCAAAGAGTCCCATTCCTCCGCTAAAAAGGCCCCCTCTAGAGCCAAATGGTGAGAAGTCTTCATCTGTCAGTTTAGGTGGTTTGAACATGTCATCTTCTTCATCTGGGGAAAAAAGAAAACAAACCACAATTCTGAGAAAAGGAAATAAATGCTGAGTCCTACTTTGTAGCCATCTCTGCATATTTTTCAGTAGAAATGCAAGATGGGGATGGCTAAACCTTGAATTCAAATTCTAGCAGCATCTACTTCCACACGAATGGCAACATTTTCCAAATCATAAAAGCATTTTATTTAAGGTGCTATACAAAAGCACATTAAATGACATTGTCTTGGCCCTCTGGCAATCTATGGTATAAAATCAAATGTCATTAGGAAACCTGAGCTTAAGGAACTTACAATCTAATAGGGAAGATAAAGACACATGCAAATAAACATAATGCACAATAGTACTAAGTGTATAGAGATATATACAGAAGACATATAGGTCTGTGAAGTTCAGAGGAAGGAAAGCCAGAGTTCAAGATTGAGGAAGAAGAGGTAGCACCTGAGATGTGCCTTGAAATGTGGGTAAGATTTGAACAGATCAGGACTGAGCTGGGCTGGGAAGGTGTGGTTTGAGGAAAGGGGAAGATTACTCCAAGGCAGTACACTATCCTTAAGTCAGATAGGGACTGACAAAAGTATAGTGATACTTTTGCTTTCTGTAAATTGGACTGTTGAACTTGTATGAGCAGGAGCACTAGAGGGCTAGCCCACATTAAGCTGATGAAGGACTACAATCTGGTCATTTTTTCTCATACGTATTGCAGTCAAACTAGGTCTCTACCACTCTATGCTTATACAATTGATTTTCTGAACCTAAGTGAAGGACTTGATATTTATCTCTGATGAATTCTATATTGTTGGTTTTAGCTGTGCACTTCAGAGCGCTGAGATCAACCTGAATCTTGATTCTGAGATCTATACAAGCAGTCTTTTGAAGTGTCCTGTCATTTGGAAAAATGATAAGCATGCCTTAATCCGAGCCATTTACAAAAATGTAGAGGACATAGTCCATTATAGAGTCCTGTGATATGCTACCAGAGGTCTCCCCTTCTATGCTTCTATTCACCACACCCTTTTTAAAAAAAAAATTTGGGATATGGCCTGCTGGAGCTTTCCTGAATTTTTGAATCCTACAGCAGCAACTCTGAGTATAGCAGCAGCAGATGCCTACAGCACAATAATCATTTAAAATGGCTACATCTTCCCTCTTTTGAAGAGAAGAGAGATGAGGATTGGAAAGCTGATATGATGGGTGATTTTGTTCAACTGATTTCCACATCCTGCCCCTCTCCCCCAATTCTTTTCTTTTTTTCAATACAAAGATGGACCACTGGACAGGGAAGGAGAAGAGATACGTCCTGAAATGATCTTTAAAAGCAAAACAAAACAAAAGTGCCATACTAACTTACTAGAGGGTGGGACAGGAAAGGAGGAAGAGGTCTGAACTTGCCATCAAGAGAGATTAGAGTTTGGATGCAGCATCAAATAACAGGGGCTCCTCCCCCCCCCATTTGTGTGATTACGGGCAGGTCACCACTTGTCCAAACCTCAGAGGGAAAACCTACTTTAGAAGATGTTTGTGACAAATAAGTATGTGAAGCACTTTGCAAACCTTCAAATCCTATTCTTCTTACCTAAACTTGGGTCAGACTCCTTCCTCACACCCTGTATTTACCCTTTCTAGTATGAAGATATTCCCCCTTGAATGAAAACTGTTGTTGAGTAGCTACCCATCCTCTTTAGCCACTATTAAGATCTCTCAAGCAAGTGATTCTCTCTTGTTTGGACTCAGGTAATGTTGTGCTTTAGCCTTTTATTCGTGCAACATCTCTCCGCCTGTCTGTTACTTACATGGCCTGATCCTCTTTTGCACTTGTCCCCCTCTAAGTGTGAGTTCAGAAAGTTTGCAACCAAGCCACTGTGACTTCTTTAACTTGGTTCACTTTTCTTTGCTGTTGGGATTGTTGGGGTGCTTGGCTGCATGTACTTGGACCCCAATTCTAAAATCACATCTCTCCCTAACCTCAAAATACTATCTTAGGCAGTTTCTCCCCAGCCCAAGGACACCCTAGCAACAACCATTATCTCCCTTCCTGCTATAGTAGCCAGATGCACCTATAGAACTCATTAGGCTTAACCAGCTGTGTACTGACTGAATAGGCTGTGCACTGGGTCACAATGACATTTACAACTCACTGACTAACTATATATATCCTAGACTTGGACATACCTATACTCCCTTACATTAATCTTGTCTAACAAGACATTGAGGAGAGAAGCCTGGTTTTTCCTGGTCAGCCCTGACTATTGGTTGACTCAGTGTTTCAGGCTTAAAACCATACCCCTGGGTGGCCCCACCTTAGGCTATTTCCCAATGCATTTTGGGTAAAATACTTGCACAGTAGATACCAAAAGTGCATATTCCTTTAAGAACTGACCACTTCTTAGCCACTCCTAATCCTACCCCAAAACACCTAGTTAGCAAATTTGGTACAAGTGATGCTATAGAATATCCTATATAAACTTTCCCTGTACCCCTTTAAGGTTGCAGGTTCCCTAAGAATTCCTGCCTGCTGAAAAGCACACTGAATCTTTACCTTGACTTCAACAATGCTTGAGTTCATAAATTCTTCTCCAGACAACCTGCCCCTGCTACCCTGGTCTTTGTAGGGGTCTCTCACAGCCCCTTTCTAGCTCTCATCAGGATTATTTGAAACCACCTAGTCAGAATTTTACTTCCCAGAATATCCCTCCCTTGCAAACTATTTTCTTTCAGAATCTCAGGTATGGAATTTGTTACCTACCTCCTTTCCCACTCTGGATTTAAAAAAAAAATCAACTTACTTCAAGTTCAATTTTTCTAAGTAGCTAGTTTTCCCCCCTTCCTATAACAAATTTAGAATGATATGGTATCTTCCCCTCAAAGTTCTCAGAATCTCCATAATAAAAGACAGCTTTTCTGTGTTCCTCATAGTTAGGGTCACACACATAATTATGGTTCTTCTGTTGCCCCTTCTGTCTGAAAGTCAACACTGTAAACAAGTGCTGTCAAGGTGCTTTACAATTAGCAGAGCTAGGTATCTAGCAAAAGTAAGGATAGCTCAATCCCTGATACTACCATAGCCAACCTCCAAACAGGATTAGAGAAAATTATCCATTATCTTCATCTAGCAAGGAGGGTCACAGTATACTTTCAAAATATCACGTCTATTTCTTCCTCTTTTTCTGCTCACCCAAATGCTGGGTTTCTATTCTGAAGATATGTATTTTCTCTTCACCTGATTTGCTTTTATTAACCCAAGTATTCCTTTAAAGAGCTATGTTCCAGTCCTGACACACCTCACACCAAGCTAAAGAGAAGGTAGACATTTCATACATAAAGAAAAGGCTATGAAGGAGTTGAGTCAGAAGTCGGGACTATAATAGGAGATAATGTTTAAAGTAGAATGCAAAAGAAAAAGTTAAGATTATTGTTTGCTGAAGTTAAAATTGAATCTATCTTCCAAACATTGTATGGGATGCATCTTTCACTGTTTCTTCTATGTTGATAGCATATTTTCCATTTCTAAAATCTAGATCAAAATCAGAAAGGTATTGCTAAATGCTCAATGCTAAATGCTCAGATATTCTCAAATCTGGGCAGGAAGCAGGATCAAAATGACCAATCTATAGCTCCCAAGATATATCCTTTCCCCCTTCTGAAGACGAAGACAACATCTGGCCACATTCCACCTTGACCTTCCCCATTCTCTGGTACTGGTTGTCTTACCTTCCAGGGGCCTCTGGGCATCAGAGGCAGTGACTTGACTTGAAAAGGGCCTGACACTGGCTTTCTGATACCCCTGATTTGTTTATGCCTAAAATCAAGACATGCCCTCAGGGCACCCATACTCTCCTTTGGATGCTCTAACCAAGCAAGCAAAGCCAGCTGTTTACAAACAGATGCAAAGGCTACTTTGGGCATTTTATGGGTGACATTCTGGGCCACAAGATCTAAAATTCAATATAAATGAAATGGAGAAAGGCCTACCATCAGAGGGAACTTTCCTGATGTCCTTCTTCTCTTTCATTGTTCTCTTGGTTTTTGCTTCCCCTGAGGGTGTGACTTGAAAAGAAAGTTTCAGAATTTATTCAAAGATTTTTCCATAGAAGGTTTTTATCTTATGCTAGTGTGAGAGAAGACTCAATAGTAAATAAAATTAGGTCAAAATCTAATTTCAGCATTTTTTCTGCTCTCACTTGCAACTGAAATGCATTGCACGTTATTGTTACTAATTCAGAAGTCACCACAGTTATACAGTCTCTAGATGCTTTCTTTAAACAGTGTCCATAAGCTGGAAGATTTATTTTAATTAATGCCTTATAGGCTGTCCAACTCCATCATGAATAAAAGTGACAAATGTTCTACATGATAAAACCTAGGGAGAGCAATCTAATCTTTTACTTTTCAGAGAGGGGAAGAATGGAATTTCAAACAGTAAATGCCTGGGCTTACTTGTCTGCCCCTCATACGATCGGCTTGTCACATCTCCTTTGATTCTTGCTGCCAGCTCATCAGCAAATGAAGTAGGGCGATTTCTTTTCTATAGGTCCAAGAGGGAGAAATGAATAACTTCTTTGCAATGTACTGAAAACAACTGATAGCTTTCAGTTTGCTTTTAAACAAGATACTTACTAAAAGCTTTATGGGATCAATGATAAGACTAGAAAGTAAAATGAGAGGGGTATAAATGGGACATAAACACAGAACTAAATCAATATACCCTGGGCAGATCACCAAGGTAAGAAGCACAACCTACAAAATATTCTCAGGCATAGTGAGTTTCCAATTCTCTTCTGCTCTAATATGTTACTGCCCAGGGCACTACTTGAAAGGAAAACTTTTCTATAGGAAAATAAACATCTTGTGCCTTAAGTTCCTGGCATGACAATAAACACTTGATGCAACTTTCAAAATTGGGAAGGTAAGACAAGAAAATGTTTGTCAAATAGTCTGTTTGAACTACCTTTGGAGAACCAAATATAATAGTCTTCTAAAAATACTGTACGAACATTAACTGAAAACTATAGGAAAAGAGATGAATAAACAGAGGAAGAAATGGCCACAGAATAAGCAGGAGTTCTCTTACAGGCCTAGTGTTTTCTCCATTAACTTCATCTCCTTCTTCCTCTTCCTTTTCAGAATCACCAAAGAGATCACAACCATCTTCCTCCTCCTCTTCATCACTTATCAGTGGTAGGTGCTGATGAGGAATTAAAACACTCCAGATTAAAACTTGACCTCTATAGCAACTGTGCTCAGGTTGTTAAGGAAACAGACATTATCCCTTTGAAGTTTAATGTCTTCTCTCTAAAATGAAACATGTTTTCAACTAAAAGGAAAAAAAGGAGCTGATGAAATAGTTTCCCTGATTATGTCACACCAGCACTAAGCACACAGAATGTATATCTTTGGGATAAAGTCTTTTCATTACTGAAAGCTCTACAGCATTCTAGTTTATAAACAGTTTATCTCCTCACATCCTGTTCATAACTGGCTTGAAAAGTTTTTTAAAAATCTTACTATCTGTTAGACAATGAGCATTAATGTAAATAGAGCCTCTTAATGAAGGTGCAATTACTAGACTCCAAGTTAAACTGAAATAATGTAGTGTTTTGCAAACCTTAAAGCACCAAATAAATAGTTACTATTATTACTATTTCTTTTATTATTAAATCTGTAAATTCAGTAATAGCAAATACAAATAAAGAATGGTTTAAAAAAACACAAATAATAAGAAGAGTTTTAAATGATAGAAGAGGCTTAAAACACACTTTCTGGCCTTATGGATCATTTAACAGTTGGAAAATTTATTTCAAAAATCTTTCTTTAAGGTGGGATACCAAAAGAAAGCAACATAAAGAGGAGCTTTTGCCCTGGTAATCAATGGTTGCCTCTTTTGATAGAGGTACATCTGGTTCAGTCCTGACTTCTCTCATAAGCCAGAAATGATTTGAGTTATTTCAAGATAGTAACCTTACCGGCTTTTGGTCATTTTCACTCTGATTGCCAAAGTCATCATCTGACTCCTTGAATAGAAACAAGCCAATTTTTGTTAGTATAAACTTTACATGTCACATACTTTCAAATTTTAGGTTTCTGAGGCAGGTTAATTTGTAAATTCAAGTGACTGCTCCATTTTTGTGGTCTATTTATGATTTCATATGCTACAACACGCTAGAAACATGCAGAAAGATTTCTAGTTGGATTGTGCTGCCAATAATTTTTTTCTGTGAAATTTAAAATGATTGATTTTAGAAGTCCCTTTCACAAATGGCTACGAATTTCTGTCAATCTGTACCCTTAATCTTATATATTTTGTGGCTAAGGAATTCTAGATTTAGTCAAGTGGACAAATTTAGCTTGTTCCAATTTCAGAATGAATAGTTCACTGTCCAGAAGGAAATCCAACTAACTTGTTTCTCTGATTGTTACCAGTTTCTTATAGAAACTAGAGAAAAAACTGATACTAAAAACCAATGAAATGCTTCATGTTATCAGATTTTACTAAAAACAAAACAAAAAGACCCCAACCCTAATTCATTTGCTAAAAGACATTCTTCAGTAGAGAAGCAGAGGACATGAACAAAACGTTCTCAGAGAAACAATAACCCTATGAAAGAATGCTCCAACACAGTGAACTGGCAAAGATGACAAAAGATGGGAATCGTCAACGCTGAAGAGAGTGTGGAAAGATGTGAACACTAGTACATTGTTGGTGGAGCTGTGAATTAGTAGGAACATTCTGAAGGAAATCTGGAACTTGGAAATTAAGGTTATTAAAATAATTCCATTACCAGGTATATGCCCCAAGGAGGACAGTGATCAAAAGACAACAAAATATTCATAGTATGATATATTTGTTGTCACTGTAGCAAAGAACTGGAAACAAAGTATCTCA
>JAQQSK010010196.1:0-12780 GCA_028658325.1 Potorous gilbertii | reverse complement strand
AAATTATGTCGAAAGGTCTATAAAATTTTACATACTCTTTGACCAAGAGATACCACTTCAAGGACTATATCTCAGAAAGATCATGGAAATGGAAAAAGGAGCCACATGTAAAAAACTATCTATAGAAGCCCTTTTTGTGGTAGCAAAATATTGGAATTTGTGGGGATACCCATCAATTGGGGAATGGTTGAACTAATTATGGTAGATTGATTTATTACTGTGCTATAACAAATGATGAGCAGGCAGATTTCAGAAAACCTGGAAAGATTTACATGAACTGAGTGAAGTGAGCAGAACCAGGAGAATATTTTACTTAGTAACAATGACACTGTGTAATGACTAACTTTGATAGGCTTAGCTATTCTCAGCAACTCGAGGTTCTAAGACAATTCCAAAAGCCTAATGATAAATAATCCTGTCCATATCCACAGAAAGAACTATGGATTTTGAATGCAGAACTGAACATACCATTTGCTCTTTTTGTTGTTGTTTTGTCTCTTATTTCTCCTGATCCCTCTCATTGGGTCCAATTCTTCTCCACAACATGACTAATGTGAAAATATGTTTAATATGAATGTAAATATAGAGGCTTTATTAGATTGCATACCATCTTGAGGAAGGGGGAGGAGAAGAATGGAAGGAGAGAAAATTTAAAATTCAAAAGCTTATGGAAGTGAATGTTAAAAACTAAAAATAAATAAAATAATTAAAATAGTTAGTTGAAAAAAATTTTTCTTGGCAGATGGGATAAACATGTGGAAGGTAACAGACAGGACTCAAAATATTCAGTGAGTTAGAGAGATATCGATCCCACACATAGGAAGATTTCCACTGGCAGAATGCCTAGATGAGAACAATTTCTTCCAATGGCCAGGAAGGACAGTTAAAGTAGATTCTGTGAAGAGCTTGTGGTTTAGACAGATGTTGAAGACTCCACTGCATCCCAGGATATCCCAGTCACAATGAATTTTTTCTTGCCCATGGACTTTGATATCTCTGTAAAAAAGAGTGACACTGATGACTTTGTGCAACTCTGCCTCACTTAAATTCAATTCATGCACTAGTCAAGTCAACACACTGTGATATCTTTGGTCTTCTTTGAAACAAAGGGCAAACAACAGATAGGGATATTTAAAGTTTACCTAGAATTTAACAAAACGTGGAAAAAGTCCCTCATGCTGATCTGTTAAAAAAATGGAGATATATAGTTTTGATAATAGTAGATTTAGTGGGATTTGGTAGACTTTGTTCATTGAATCCATACTTGACCCTAAACTACTTACAATTTTTTATGAATTACTTAAAAAAGGAATTAGATAATTAGAGATAGTATTATATAACAAATGCAACACCTGCCCTTAGAGTCAGCAAGACCTGGATTCAATTCATTTCCCTAAGATACACTGGTTGTGTGTCTCTGGACAAGCAACTCAACCCCTCAGTTCTCTAAGAAATACTCTAAGATTATAAAGTACAGAGAAAGTGCCAATTTGAATTTATAGATAGTTTCCTAATGTGATAATTCTTCTGTAACAAAGAAATAAGATTCCAGTCTCAATTTATATCCCTACTCAAATAAAGGTGTATATGGCACACAAGAAAGTCTATAGCTGATACAAGCATGGAGGAATAGCTTACATACTGATCAACAGAAGCAGAGTACAAATATATAGTTGTTATTCAGTCATATAGGCTAAAATATTAGCATATATTAATTTGATAAGGATACTTTGAAGAATTATTATATTTCCTTTTGTAAAGACTTTAGGAGGCCAAAGTGCAGGAAGTTTGATTAGGATGCAGTTTAGAAAAAAATACGAAGGATGAAATAGAATGCAAACTCATATTAAGATTCAGCAGTATGACATAGCGCATACATACACAAAAAAGAATGTGCATGATTCATTGAGAAAACTATAGTTTCCAAAAACAAGATAATCATGCCTCTGTATTTTGTACTGTTCCAAAGATATTTCATGATCATGTTGGGGTCTGAATATTACAATTTATAAATTGGATTGTCAAGCTACAGAGGACTGAGAAGAGAGTAATAGGAACAGTTAAAATCTTTGAGTAGATCTTGAGTGGAGTTGGTTCGCCAAGGAGTAAAGGTAGTGAAAGAGAAAACATAGCCAATTCAGTATAATTGCCTGGAAAAAAAATTGGTGTAGGGATTGGTATTTGTACAAGGGGGAATAAATAGGGTTAAAGGTCTTAAGTCTCTTATGGGGAAGACGGATTATAATTAGATAGAGAAGTGACAGCAATCATGAACAAAGAAGTAAGACATATATGAGTGGTGGCAAGATAAATATTGCACACACACACATTCATACCTTTGTGTATAGCTGAATTACAGTGAAGGAATAGGTAATAAATGAATAAACTGAAAAATCAGTATTTGAGACATTATCTATATGTATGTTGAAGCACTCTACTATGAGGACAAGATCTGAAGAGGACAGAAAGACAAAGCTAGGCACAGAATTCATTTAGGAGAGAAAGGTAATTTCCTAGGAGTTAGTAGATGATAGGTATATAATCTGAATTTGGTTACAAATGTGATTTGAATAAATTTTAAAGGAGATAGTTAATAAAAGAACATTGTAGAAAGGTAATCTAAAAATGGCAATGTAGAATGAACAATATTTCAATTCCCATAACAGGTGAGTCAGAGAATAAGAGTGAATGCGAAAACATGAGTATGTCAGAAGTTGTATCATTATCAAGGAGCCATGTGTCATTAAGTACCAAAGCAAGACAGTAAAAGGTTTTGATGAAGGCAATTTGTTAATTATTATGCAGTCATCCTGGAGAACATAGTGGAAGGAACAAGAAGATTTGGAGTAGAAAACTGGATAGAGTGATGGGAAAAAGAAAATGAACAATGAAGTATGTGGATTGGAGTCTGAAGAAAAATATGAGGAGATTCAGAATCACTAAGGCAAAGAAGCTTGGGGCACGTGATCTGGAAATTTGAAAGGCTACAATGTGGAAGAAGGGTTAGACTTACTTTGTTCAACCTCAGAAAGAAGTGGGAGCAATGGATGAAAATAAGAAAAAGATAGATGTACACAATGTAAAAAGATACTTCCTAGGTGGAGCCAAACTAGTGGAGAGAAGTCAGAATATTACCTGAGCTCTCTCCAGATTTCCTCAGGAACAAGATTAAATCAAACCTGTAAACTTATTTTGGGGAGCCAGAACCCACAAAAAATATGAGCAGTAAAACATTTACCCAGTTTAACATTACTTACAAGGAGACTTCAGAAAATGTCAGTCTCACTTGGGTAAAGGGGAGTACAACCCAGCACAGCCATGACTGAGCAATTCAAAAGGAGACTTTTAGTCACAGCACAAATGAACAACTGAGGCATCTTGGTGCTGACCCAACAGGCCACCACTAAGAACTACAGTCTCAGCACAGAGGGAAAGTTATACGTCCTAAAACCCTGGACAACAAGGGCAAATTGTCCTGGCCAGCACTAATGAAGTGGGCAAGCTGCAAGCATGAAAAGTCAATGACTAGGCTACTGACCCACAGCATAATAAGCTTGGGATAGTGCCCTCTATATTACAAGAGCAGAGTTCAACTTTAAAAGTCACAAAATAGGCTGAAAATGAATAAAAAATAGAAAAGAGTCCTAACCTTAGAAAGGTACTACAGTGATAGAAATGATCAAAATACAAACACTGAAGAGGAGAAAAATGCCAAAATGCCTACATGTGAAACCTCAAAGGGGAAAATGAATTTATCCTAGGCTCAAAATGTTCACTTCAAAGAGCATAAATAAGATCTTTAAAATCAAGAGAGGTAGAAGAAAAATTGGGGAAAGAAATGAAAGCTCTGAAGGGGACTTATGAAGAAGAGTTAACAGCTTGGAAAAGGAAGCACAAAAATTGACTGAAGAAAACCACTCGTTTAAAAGTAGAATTAGTCAAATGGAAAAGTGGGTACAAAAGTTAACGGAAGAAAATAATTCCTTAAAAATTGAATCTAGAAAGTGGAAACTAATGACTCTATTGGTTGTTAAAAATTAGTGAAAGAAAATCAAAAGAATGAAAAAAATATAGAATACCTCATTGGAAAAACAAATGGCCTGAAAAATAAATCCATTAGAAATAATTTGAGAATTATTAGACTACCTGAAAGTCATGATTAATAAAAAGAAATGCCCCAGACAGTATTATTTGATAAATTTTCAAGGAAAACTATCCTGATATGCTAGAACCAGAGAGTGAAATAGTCACTGAAAGCATTCACTACTCACATTCTGAGAGAGATTTCAAGATAAAAACTCAAAGGAATATTGTAGTCAATTCCCGAAATATCCAGCCAAAAAAAAATAAGCATAATCTTTTTTTATTGAATTATTTATTTTTTTTCAGTATTCAACAATCAATTCCATATATCTTAGATTTTTTTCCACTCCCTCACCCTAAATCCCTTTTCCCTCTCCACTACCTCTTTGAGACAGTGTACAATATGATAAAAGTTCTACACGCAAATTCCTATTAAATACATGTTAAATAGAAGAATTAAAATGAATGGGGAGAAACCATAAAACAAAACATATTGCAAAAGAAAATGGTCTCTTTCTATCTGTGATCCAATTCCATAGTTCTTTCTCTGGATGTGGAAAGCATTTCTCTTCGAGTTCATTGAAAATTTTTTTAAGTCCATGCATTTTAATGAAGTACCAAGTCCACCAGAAAAATTCCTCGCACACTGTGGTTGTTGCTGTGGACAAAATTCTCCTGGTTCTGTGCCTTTCACTCAGCATCAGTTCATTTAAGTCTTTCCAGGATTGTCTGAAGTCATTCTGTTCATCATCTCTCATAGCAAAATAATATTGCATTACATTCATACACCACAATTTTTTCAAGCATTCTGCAGTTGGTGGGTATCCCTTTGGTATCTAGTTTTTGACCACCACAAAGAGAGCTGCTATAAATATTTTTGCATATATGAGACAGTTTCCCATTCTATGATCTCTTAGGGATAGACCTCAAAGAGCTCCGCTTCTGGGTCAAAGGGTATGCACATTTTTGTAGCCCTTTGAGCATAGTTCCAAATTGCTCTTTAGAATGGTTGGATCAGCTCCACCAACAATGAATTAGTGTTCCAACTCTCCCACATCTTCTCCAACATTAATCATCATCCTGTTTTTTCATGTTAGCCAATCTGATAGGTCTGATATGGTACCTCAGAGTTGTTTTGATTTGCATCTCTCTAACTGATACTGATTTAGAGCATTTTTTCATATGACTATAGATAGCTTTAATTTGTTCCTCTGAAAACTGCCTGTTCATTTCTTTGACCATTTATCAATTGGGGAATGACTTCTATTCTTGTACATTTGAATCAGTTCTCTATATATTTTAGAAATGAGGCTTTAATCACAGACACTATTTGAAAAAAATCCCAGTTTTTGACTTCCCTCCTAATCTTGGTTGCATTGGGCTTATTTGTGCAAAACCTTTCAATTTAATGTAATCAAAATTATCCATTTTGTACTTCATAATGTTCTCTTTCTCTTATTGGGTTATAAATTTCTTCTCCATGAATCTGACAAATGCACTATTCCTTGCTACACCAATTTGTTTATAGTATCAATCATTATACATAGATCATGTATCCATTTGGACTTTGTTCTTGTGTACGGTGTCAGGCATTGGTCAATGCCCAGTTTCCACCACATTGTGACCACATTGTGATCCAGTTTTCCCAGAAATTTTTGTCCAACACTGAATTCTTATCCCTGAAGCTGAAGCATTTGTGTTTGTCAAACAGTAGATTGCTATAGTCATGTGTCTTGGGTACCTAACCTATTCCACTGGTCTACCCTTTTGTTTCTTAATGTGAAGTGGTTTTGATGATTGAAGCTTTGTAATACAATTTGAGATCTGGTAGGGCTACGCCACCTTTCCTAGCATTTCTTTCCATTATTTCCCTTGATATTCTGGACCTATTGTTGATTGATATGATTTTTTATATCATTTCTTTCTAGCTCTACAACATAATTATCTGGTAATTAGATTGGTACAGGACTGAATAAGTCAACTAAGTAGAATTGTCATTTTTATAATATTAGCTTGGCCTACCTATGAGCGATAGATGTTTTTCCACTTACTTAGATCTGATTTAATTTGTGCAAAAAGTGTTTTGTAATTGTGTTCATATAGTCTCTGGTTTCTTTTAGCATCTGGACTCCTAGATATTTTACAGTGTCTACCTCAACTTTAAATGGGATTTGTCTTACTACTCTTGTTGTTGGGCTTTGTTAGTGATATATAGAAATGCAGATTGGTGCGTATTTATTTTTCAACCTGCCTCCTTGTGAAACTTGTTTATTATTTCAAGTTAATTGATTCTCTGGGATTCTTTAAGGATATCATCATATTATCTGCAAAGAGTGATAACAGCTTCTACTTTGCCTATCTAATTCCTTCAATTTATTTTTTTCTCTTATTGCTACAGCTAACATTTTTAATACAATATTAAATAGTAGTCGTGATAATGGACATCTTTGTTTCACCCCTGATCTTATTAGAAATGCATCTAGCTTGTCCCCATTGCATATAATACTTACTGATAGATAGACAATTTTATCATTTTATGCAGAGTTCCACTTATTCCTATGCTTTCTAGTGTTTTCAATAGCAAAGGTTATTGTACTTTGTCAAAAACTTTTTCTTCATTTGCTGAAATTGTCGTGTGGTCTCTGTTACCTTTGTTGTTGATATGATCAATAATGCTAATAGTTTTTCTAATATTAGACCAACCTTGCATCCCTGCTGTAAATCTTACCTGATCATTAATGAATTTTTCATGATTAGTTGCTATATTCTTTTTGTTGATATCTAACTTAAAATTTTTGCATCATATCGATTAGAGAATTTAGTCTGTAATTTTTTTTCTCTGTTTTGCCTCTTCCTGTTTTATGTATCAGAACCATATTTGCAACATAAAAAGAATTTGGTAGGACTCCTTCTTCGACAATTTTCCCAAAGAGTCTATTTAGTATTGGAATTGGTTGTTCTTTAAATGTTTGATAGAATTCACTTGTAAATTAACTTGACCCTGGGGATTTTTTCCTAAGGAGTTCATGGATGGCTTGCTCAATTTCCTTTTCCTGAGTTGGGGTTATTTAAGTAATCAAATTCCTATTCTGTTAATTTGGGCAATTTATACATTTTTTAAATAATCATACATCTCATTTAGCTTGTTGGATTTATGGGCATACATCTGGGCAAAGTACTAAGCACAATCTTTAAGTGAAAATATGGACATTCAATAAATGGGAACTTTCAAACTTTCCTGATGAAAAAAACAAGCCTGAACAAAATATGTATTCTTCAAATACAAGACTCAAAAGAAGCAAAAGAAACTCAACTAGAAAGAAAAATTGTGTTATTTGATAAGATTTAAATAACTGTGTTATTTGATAAGATTTCCTATACCAGAAGAGGAAACTTGCAGTTCCTAATAACTGCCTTTCTATTATGGAAATTAGAAAAATTATATATTGTTGGAATATATACATAAAATCTGATTTTAATGTAATTACATATATGTATGTGTATATGAGTATATACGTATGTGTGTGTGTATGTGCACATATGTGGGGTGAAAAAACGTATTGCACTTGGAAAAGCAGAAAGGGATAGGTAGAATAGATTAAATTACATTACATGAAGAGGCACAAAAGATCTATTATATTAGAAGGAAAGAAGAGAGAGGCAGAGCATTGTTTGAAACTTACTCTCATTGGATTTGTCTCAGTTGGGTATAGAAATTTATCTCAATTATTAAGAGAGTAATATGGGAAAGGGGAAAGAAAAGGGAAAGGCAGGGACTCATAGAAGTGAGGGCAGAAGTAGTAAGGGAAAGGGAAAAGAAAAGGGTGGGGGCTGACAGAATGGCAGACAGAATGAGGGGGACAGTGGTCAGAAGGAAAATACTGGTTAGAAGAGCAGGTTGAGAGGAGAAGGAAAATATAAATGAGGGGGATAGGATGGAGGGAAAGTCAGAGTATCCATAGCCATCAACGTGAATGGCTTGAACTGTTCCATAAAATGGAAGCACATAGCAGAATGGATTAAATATCATAACCCTACAATATGTTGTTTAAAAGAAACACATTTGAAGAAGATAGGCATGAACAGAATAAAAAGCTGGAGCAAAATATATTATGCTTCATGTGAAGTAAAAAAAAAAAAAGCTGGGGTAGTAATGCTGTTGTCAGACAAAACAAAAACAAAAATAGATCAAATTCAAAGAGATAAGGAAGGAAACCACATCCTACTGACAGGTATCATAGACAATGAAGCAATATCAAAATTAAACTTACACGCACCAAGTTGTATAGCATCCAGATTCATAGAGAAGAAATTAATGGAGTTATAGGAAGAAATAGAAAACTATACTAGTGAGGGATCTCAACTTCCCCCTCTCTGAACTATATAAATCTAACCACCAAATAAACAAGAAAGAAGTTAAGGAGGTGAATAGAATTTTAAATAAAATTTAGGTATGAGAGAGCTTTGGAGAAAATTGAATGAAGATAGAAAAGAATATGCCTTTTTATCAGCAGTACATTGCAAATATGCAAAAACTGACCATGTATTAGGGCACAAAAGTCTTACAGTCCCATGGAGAAAGGCAGAAATATTAAATATATTCTTTTCAGATCATGATGCAATAAAAGTGACATATATTAAAAGGCCATAACAAGATAGACTAAAAAATAATTGGAGACTAATCTAATCCGAAAGAATGTGTGGGTCAAACAACAAATCATAGAAGCATCAGAGAATGACAATGATGAGACAACCCACTAAAATCTATGAGATTTAACCAAAGTTGTTCTTAACAGAAGTTTTATATCTCTAAATGCTTCATGAATAAAATATAGGAAGAGGCCATCAATGCATTTGTCATGCAATTAAAAGAAAAAGAACTAGAAAAAAGAATAAATTAAAAATCACTAATTAAATAGGAAATTCAACATTTTAGAAATCAAAGAAGAAATTAATAAAATTAAAAGTAAGAAAAATATTTTGTTTATGAAATAACTGAAACATTAAATAAACTTTTGGTTAATTGATTTTATAAAAAGAAAGAAAACCAAATCACCAGTAATGAAATTGAAAAGGATGATTCCACCATCAATGAAGAAAAAAATCAAAGCAATAATTAGGAACTATTTTGCCCAACTATATGCTAATAAACCTGACAATCTATGTGAAATAGATGAACATTTACAAAAATAAAAATTGCTCAGATTAGTGGAAGAGGAAATAAAATACTTAAGTAGCCCCATTTTGGTAAAGAAATTGAAAAAGGTATTTGTAAACTCTCTAAGGAAAAAAAATTAATTCCAATACTGTATAAACTATTTGAAAAAGTAGGCAAAAAAGGAGTCTTACTAAATTACTTTTCTAACACATTAAGATGCTGATACCTAAACAAGGAAGAGCCAAAACAGAGAAAAAAATTGTAGAATAAGTTCGCTAATGAATATTGATCCAAACATTTTAAACTAAATATTAGCAAGTGATTACAATAATTTATCAACAGATATGACTAGGGGGGATTTATACCAGGAATGCAGGACTGATTAAATATTGTAAAACTATCAAAATAACTGACTATCAATAACTAAGCCAGCAGAAATCATATGATTGTATTAATAATGACATGCAACTAAAAGCTGAAAAAGGTTTTGAAAAAGAACATAAGTGCCCATTCCTGTTAAAAATCACACTGTGGTTCACAGGAATAGAACTTTCCTTAAAATGATAACTAGTAACTATTTAAAATCATCTGCAAGCATTAACCATAATAGGATATAAGCTAGAATTCCCAATAAAATCCAGGGTGAAACAAGTAGGCCTATTATCACCACTGTTTTTCAATATTGTGCCAGAAATGTTAGCATTAGCAATAAGAGAAGAAAAACAAATTCAAGGAATTAAAATAAGCCATTAGAAAACAAAACTATCACTTTTTGCACATGATATGATGGTATATACTTGGAAAATCCTAGAGAAGCAAGTAAAAATTAATTGAAATAAACAACTTCAGCAAATTTGGAGGATATAAAATAAACCCACAAAACCATAAGCTTTTCTATATATGACCAACAAAGCCCAGAGTCATGAGATAGACATTTTAATTAAATAACTGTATGCAATATAAAATATTTGGGAGTTATCTGCCAAGAAAAACTCAGCAACTATATGAACACAATTACAAAATACTTTTCAAACAAATACACTCAGATCTATATAATCTGGAATATGTCAATTGTTCATGGGTAGATTGAGCTAATAAAATAAAATTGACAATTCTTCCTGAATTAATTTAATTATTCAGTGTCAAACCAATTGAACTACCAAAAATATTTTATAGAGCTAGAAAAAATAGCAGTAGAATTCATCTAGAAGAACAAAAACTCAAGATTATCTAAGGAATTAATGGGGAAAAATGCAAGGAAAGGTGTCCTAGCAATACCTGATGTAAAACTGTATTATAAAGTGGGAATCATCAAAACTATTTGGTACTAAGAAATAGAGTGGTGGATCAGTGGAATTAGTTTGGAACATAAGACACAATAGTCAATGAGACAGTAATCTACTATGATCAATAAACCCAAAGATTGAAGCTTTTTGGATAAGAACTCACTATTGGGGTAAAAAAAAACTGCTAGGATGACGGGAAATAAGACTGTAGAAAACAAGGCTGAAATCAACATCTCACAACATCCATCAATATAAAGTCAAAATGGGTACATGATTTAGACATAATCAATAATATCAAAAACAAATTAGGACAGCAAGGAATAATTTACCTGTGAGGTCCATAGAGAAGGAAAGAATTTATGACCAAACAACAGACAGAATATATTATAAAATATGAACTAGATGATTTTAATTACATTAAATTTAAAAGATTTTGCACACATAAACTCAATGCAGCCAATATTTGAAATAAAGATGAAAATTATTGAATAATTTTATACCCAGTCTTTTTGATAAAGATCTCACTTCTGAAATACATAGAGAATTATGTCAAATTTATAAGAATACTAGTCATTCCCTAAATGACAAATTGTCAAAGTATGTGAATAGTCAGATTTTACAGGAAGAAATTAAACCTATAATCATGTGATCAAATGCTCAAAATCATCACTGATTAGAGAAGGGCAAATTAAAACAACTTGGAGGTACCATATTGCACTCTCTGATCGGCTAATATGACCAAAATGGTAAATGTTGAAGATGTGAGAAAATTGGAATACGGATATATTTTGGGGAAATTGTGAATCAATCTTCTCAGTCTTGAGAACAATTTTGAATTATGCCCAAAGTGTTATAAAACTGCATATCTTTTGACCCAACAATATTGTTACTAGGTCTGTGTCCTAAAGAGATCATAAAAAAGGGAAAAGGACACACATGTAAAAATTTTTATAGCAACTCTTTCTGTGGTGACAAAGAATTGAGGGGAAGTAGAGGGGATTACCATTAATTTTGGAAAGGCCGAACAAGTTGTCTTATATGAATTATGCCTCAAGGAATGATGAGAAGTCAAATTTCAGAAAAGAATCTGGAAAGATTTACATAAATTGATGATGATTGTAGTGAACAGACCAGGAGACATTTGTATATAGCATCAGTGACATTGTACAATGTTTAACTATGACAGAGTTAGCTGTTCTCAGCAATACAATGAATCAAGACAATTTCATAAGACTTTTGATGGAAAGAACTATGTAGTCTGAGTGTTTATTGATGCAAACTATTTTCACTTTTTGTTTGTTTCCTTTCTTGCAGTGTTTCCTTTTTGATCTGATTCTTCTTTCATAATATAAGCAGCTAGGTTGTGTAGTGGAGAGAATGCTAGCGCAGCAGTCAGGAGGATCTCAGTTCAAATCTCACCTCCGACACTTGACACTCACTAGGTGTATGACGGTGGGCAAGTCACTTAACCCTAATTGCCTCATCCTGGGTCATCTCCAGTCATTCTGACGAATGTCTGGTCACTGTATTCAGATGACTCTGGAGGAGAAGTGAGGCTGATAACCTGCACAGCCCTCCCTCACTCAAAACAAAGTCAAGTGCAAGTCATGTCATTGTTTCTCTGATGGCATGGTCTTCTTCAGCAAAGGAGGAAGAACACAAATGTGAAAATACATTTAATATGATTGTACACATATATTCCATATCATACCAGTTGCTGTCTTCGTAAAGGACATTGGCAAAAAAGGAGAAAATATTTGGAACTCAAAATTTTACAAAAATGAATGTTGAAATATATCTTTACATGTAATTGAAAATAAATAATATTAATAACACAAAAGACAAGCAGAGCCAAGATGGCAGAATTGAAGCATGGACCTACTGTGACTCTCCTCTCAAAGTCCTGAAAATATTTGTAAAAATTATTCTAAACAAATTCTAGAGAAGCAAAGTCACAAAATGACAGAGTGAAACAGATTTCTATCCGAAGATGACCTGGAAGGCTGATAGGAAGGGTCTATTGCATTGGGCTCAGGTTGGAGGAAAGTACAGCACAGGGTGTACTGGCACAGATAGGAATAGAACAGGCTTCAGGTCACTGATTCACATTCAGGTGCTGCAGTTTCCAGATTTCTCAACCAACAAATGCCAAAGACAACTTCAAAAGTCAATGAGAAAGCTCCTTCACCTGAGTGAGAAGGGAATGTGGTCTGGCCCCAGTCCCAAACCCATGGGCATCTGAAGCCATTGCTG
>JAQQSK010010195.1:0-12780 GCA_028658325.1 Potorous gilbertii | reverse complement strand
CATGACCCTTGGTAAATCATTTAACCTCTCAGTGCTCTGGATCAGAGATGGCAAATCCACAACCTGCAACATTCTCCAATGACTGAACCAGGTTAAAAAGTAATTGGGAAATACTTAACAAAATAAATAAAAATACAATAAAACATAGACAACATAGCATTTTTTTTAATGACATGAATTTACAGGAATTCTGATTCATGGATTATTGGCCCTGTTTCTATGTGAGTTTGACACCACTGATCTAGGCAACTGTAAGACTCCAAGAATGGGTGGGGAGGGAGGGATGGGGAGAAACTGGAACTTAAAGTTTTAGGACCAACTGTTGAGTATTGTTCTTGCTACTAGAAAATAAGAAGTACAGGTAATGGGGAATAGAAAGTTATCTGGCCCTACAGTACAAAAGAGAAGATGGGGTAAGGGAAGGGAGGGATGATAGAAGAGAGGGCAGATTGGTGATATGGGTAATTAGAATGTCCAGTGTATCGGGGAGGGGGGAGGGGACAAAGGGGGAGAAAATTTTGGAACCCAAAATTTTGTGAAAATGAATGTAAAAAGTTAAATACATTTATTTAAAAAGAAAAAAAAAGATCTTCTCCACCCATTAAAAAAAAAAAAAAAGAAAAGGTACAGATCTGCATTGGGAATGGGAGTTCCCTATATCAAGGAAATCACTGGTCCTGTTCTTATTCCTATGCACATGAGCTAATACCTTTAATACCTTAGTTGGGTGTCTATATGATTCTGTAGGCTCATTGCTTAGATATTAAGAATTGAAAGGAATGTTAGATATTGTGAAATTCTATCTACAATATAGCCTTTATCAAAATTCATCAACTTTTCCTTGATCTTCAACTAGTGACAAAGAACTTACACCCTATCGTAAGAGGCAATACTTACCATTATTGGACAGTTGGACTTACTCTTGAGTTCCTGGGTCTTCCACTCATGTGCATTAATTTTACCCTATAGAATAATGATGCTTAAGTTTTTTTCTTTATATACCTCTCCAGTTATTTGAAGTAAAATTCAAGTTCTTAGCCAAAGGCACTGTTTCCCCATTTATTCTATCAGGGAAGTCTAGTTTTGTTTTGTTTTAATTGGAAACATTAGTATGCTGAACAACATTAAGTCCAGAGTGCTAAATTGGAATGAAGGTAGAGGGCATTGTAGAAGACTCTGGTCAGAAAAGGGCATGAGGATACTTTGTAGATGGTGGTAGAGTGAAAGAGATGGAAGTAGAAAGAGGTTTTGGAAAGATACCAAAAGCAAATTGTATTGTCTGTCTGTCTTTCTTTCTTTCTTTCCTTTATTTCTCTCTTTCTTTTTTCTTTCTTTCTTTCTTCTTTCCTTCCTTCCATCTTTCTTTCTTTCCTTTTCTTCTCTCTTTCTTTCTTCCTTTCTTTTTTCTTCCTTCCTTCCTTCCTTTCTTCTTCCTTCCTTTCTTCTTTCTTTCTTTCCTCTCTCTCTCTCTTTCTTTCTTTCTTTCTTCTCTCTCTCTCTTCCTTCCTTCCCTCCCTCCCTCTTTCTTTCTTTCTTTCTTTCTTTCTTCTTTTACCTTAGGACAGCTCCAACTCTGCCTAATAACACCTTCCGTCTAAACCTAGGAAAAAGGCCTTAACTTTTAAGGGTGTTCCGAGTCCTTTCTTCCTTTGGATTGAAGTATTTTGGAAGTCATTTGACATCCTTTTCTTCAGTCTTTTAGGTACTGATATAGTATGAGGTTTAATTTCTTAAATTCCACTGCCAAAGATATTCAAAGTTTCCTCATCTGAGTTGCAGTTCCAGCTTCGTAGGTGGGGAGTCCTTCCTAACGTTAAAACAGAATTCTACTTGCTCCAGTTAATGCCTGATGAGTAGAAATGATCTCATTTCCTTTCATAGTCTAAAAGCTGTTAATAAGATCTTTGGCCTTGGAACCCTCCTTCCCCTCATCTTCCCACTTCCCAAATCTTCTTTCCCAGTTAAAACTTCTTTGGATTTCACTTACCTCTGATGAGAGGGCAGGGTGAACATTAGATTGCAGAAGAAAATCTGGAGCCCTTGGGATGTAAGTAAGGAGATACTAGACTGGTTCTGTGGTTCATCTCATGACCTAATGTAATGGGTTTCTCTTCTCCTGTTAGGTGCAAGAATAGGATTCTTCTGTAAGACTGTGGTAGAGACTGACACTTCCAAAGATGCTATCTCATAGGACAGAGGTGGTTCACTCACTTTCAGGTAAGAGCTCTGAGTTTCCTGAGGAGAAGGGTCAATGGCAAGAACCTTGGTCAAGAGCCACCAATAGCTCAAATGCTCCTCCTCCTGTCTTTAATCTTTCTATATTTGACAGTCAACTCAGAGCCTATCAGAGCATCCCATAGTTGCCCTCTTTCTGGTATGGGGTGGTAGTGAGTGAATATACACTCACTTTCTGAGTGATATCCTTTCTGATCCTTTCTGAGATATCTTACCCTTTGGCATGGTATAACTTGGATGCCTTCTTATAAGAACCCACACATACATGCCTATGATAGAGGGAACATGGGATTTGGAAAGAGTGGAAGATCTGCATTAAAATTCTGACTTTGATATTAACTACTTCATGGGTGGTGCTGAGTAAATCATTTAACAGTCTCAGTTTCCATATATGTAAAAGAAACAGATTGGATTAGATTACCTCCAAGGTTCATTCTAGCTTTATATCCTATTATTATGTCTATTCTCTAATGGATCTATCATTCTTACTAGTCTTAATAATATCTGTACACTGTGAAAGCATTCACTTTAAGGTGAGATCCAACCCTTTGCTCTGAAGTAACAGTAGAGAAATATTTTTTGAAGAGGTAATGTGGAGATAACACAACAGATTGGAGTGGGAAAAAACTTGGACTCAAATATCAAACTTAATATTTATTATTTTTGCAACCTTACGTGAATCATTTTCCCACTCCATATGTCAGTTTTCTTTTCTATGAATTGGATGGGTTGAATTTGTCAGTCTTTAAGTATTCTTCTGATTCTAAAGTTCTTCCAAGTTCTGAATCAGAAGATGAGAGACTGGGGAAGGGACAGCTATTGTTGGAAGGACCTGTGTCTGTGAAAAGATATAGCAATTTCTTAAATCCACTATCCAGTGGACAAAAAGGACTGAGATGGTGTTTCAGGGGCTGAAAAGCATTCTAATTCAATCCAAAAGGCATTTATTAAATGCCTATTATGTCCAAGGCACCGGTAATACAAAGTGCAGATAAAGTTCTTAGCATCAGAAGCACGCCCAGAAGAGAAATAAAGCATGACCTGCTTGAACCTATCCCAAAATGGAGATCTTGAAAGGAACTTGCCAATAGGAGAGCTGACTGGCATGGCAAAGAAGAGTATGAGAGAACAAGAGTATACAAACAGAGGAAGGGTTGGTAGGAATGGGCACCTCTTGAACCTCTTATCTGCACTGGGAAGAGGTGGGATGAGTACACACACTTACACTAAATTTAGTGTAGAAATATATTGAAGAGGGAAAAAGAATAGGAGGTTTTAATGAGGACCATAGAACTGAGAAGGGGAGATGCACAAAAAAACACATTTCAAGATAAATTGTAAAGGGAAATTAAAAGGAAAGTGAAATGATCACAGTCATAGAAAGGTGAGGGGAGGAAGAGTAGAGAAATGGGATCAGACCATTTCAATGACAAAATACCAGGAATGATCAAATTCTTCTTTGTAAAAAGGAGTGAGTAGCAAAGAGAGGAAAAATTATAAAGATTTGATGGAAGGAAAAACAAAATAAACAAGCATGATCCATGAATGTGAATGAGATGAAATCACTCATTAACAGGGAAAAATACCAGAATAGGTTAGAAAAGCATAATCCAACAACATGTTGTTTCCAAGAAATACACAGATCATATTCATCCAGAGTTAGTATGAGATGTTTTAGCAGGATTTATTGTGCCTCAAGTTAATTTTTTACAAAAGCAAAATTAATATTTACAAAACATGAAACACCTAGATCAAGAACAAGAAATAGAAGTTAAATCACCTAATTTCAGAAAAAGAAGTTTAAATTCATATGTGAATTCCCAATTAAAAAATAAACCTACACCCAATCACATTTATAAATGAATCCTATCAAATGCTCAAAGAATAATTAACTCTAATATTGAAATTAATAAATTATTTTCAAAAAATAAGGAGAAAGAAGGGAACCAACCAAACTTTTTCTGTAAGTCAATCATTGTCCTGATATCTGAACCAGGCAGAGATAGGTCAGATAATGAAAACTATAGCTAATAACTCTCATTCATATTGATGCAAAGACATTGAGATATAGCAACTATTATCTTATGACCAAGTTGGTTCAATATTAGGAAAGCTATAAATGTAATAAACCATATTAATAACAAAAACAATAAAATGACTTGATTTGATCAAGAGATGCAAAATGAACTTTTGACATAATACAATATCCACTTATGGTTCTGGGTTAGTAAGGCAAAAGCTCATATATCACAACCCCATGTTATAGAAGCACAGTCCAAGTTTACAGGGAGAAAATGGGGTGGAGTAGAGTGGAGGCTAAAGTGAAGAGATAGGAAGTAGGACAAATGTAAATTCCTATATTCAGACTCAAAGCAAGTGCATAAGTCGAGCATAGAGGATGATGTGACAAGAAAGAAATTCAAATAAAAAAGTCCTGGTGGTTTTAATTGATTGGTGTCATGAAAAGAAACTTGACTTTTCAGTAAAATGACTTCTTTATGTATCAGTTTCCTCATCTGTAAAATGAGGGGTTTGGATTAAATAATCTCTGAGATTCCTTAAAAGTATATGTACCAATATCTTGGATTACATTCACAATACTAATAATAATTTCACAAGCTTACAAAGCACTTTTGAGGTTCAACAAGTGTTTTCCTAAAAATAACCCTTTATCCAAAATTAGGTGGGTGATGACCACTCTGTACTCTGTACCAGTCAGATATCAAATGTATTATATCCACTTCTGTGAGCCATGTTTCAGAGGAGGCTTTTACAAGATGCAATTGGTCCAGAGCAGGGTGACTGAGAGGGCAAGGGAATTGAATACTGTAGCGCATGAGGATACATTGAAGGAACTAAACATATTTAACTTAGAGAGGTGAAGACTTAGGGAGCACATGATCAATGCCACCAAATCTTTCAAAGGATGTAAAAGAGGGAATAGACTTGTTCTGCCTGGCTGCAGAGGGCAGAATTAGGAACAACTGATGGAAGTTACAGTGAGAAGTTTTAGGTTCACTGTAATTAACAACTTTTGACAACTAGAGCTATCTAAAAATGGAATAGTCCTCTTAATAAGGGAGTGCGTTTCCCCATTGTCTGGATCACCAATGTTATATAGGAGATTTCGAATTCATATAAGGGCTAGATGACTTTTGATATTCCTTCTAATTCTAAGGTTCTATAATTAAATGAACTCAGAGAAGCTTAAGGCTCTGTACAGATCCTGCCCTCTTCCCCTACAAGTTTCTAATACATAAACCTAGAATGTTAGAATAATAATAACTCTGATTTATTTAGCCTTTTGAATTTTGCAAAGGACTTTCCTCATAATTCTCCTATGGAGTCTGAGGTAGCTAGGTAGTGCAGTGGTTAGAATGTTGAGTCTGGATTCATGAAATCTCATCATTGTGAATTCAAATTCTTGCTCAGTCCTTACTGGCTATGTGTTCCTGGACAAGAGACTTAACCCTGTTTGCCTCAGTTCCTCATCTGGAGCTGTAGGACTGTAGTCACCTGGGTATCCACTGCTGCCTAGGAATCTCTCTATTCATCTCTTGTTGTTTCCTTATCTCATTACTTCCAACAACTGTTTCCAAATTTTAATTTTTCATGCTTCTAACTTCATTCCTTATTTCTACCCACCCCTTAACTTTTTAGCAAGTAAATTCATCTCTCATTCCATTGAGATGTCAGTGTTGATCCAACATGAACTCTTTCCTCTATATCACAAAATTTTTCAGTATCTTCACTCATCCTCTCTTGCTTTCCTTCTGTTTCAGAGGAAGAAGTAATCCTCCTTTCATTCATAACTTTTAATTACTCTCATCCTCTCCCATCTCCTCTTGGACCTTTATACATTAATGACATCCTTCTCCAATCTTTATGCTTTTGCACATACTGTATCCCCCATTCCAGGAACATAATTTCTCCTTACTACTATCTTTTAGAATCCCTAGTTTCCTCTAAAGCTCAGCTCAGATGTTCTTCTTATATGAGGCCTTTCCTATGGAGGCAGCTAGCTAGTAGTACACTGGATAGAGAGCTGGTCCTGGACTGTGAAACTTTGCTGACCGTGTGATCCTGGACAGGTCTCTTAACATCTAACTGCCTCAGTTTCTTTAACACTGAAATGGGTAGATAAATAGTATCTACTTCATAGGACTTTTGATCAAATAAGATATTTGTCAAAAAACACTCCCCTTAGTGCAGTGCCTGGCACATAGTAGACTCTTCATAAATGTTTTTCAATTTATTGCCACAATATAGAACAGGTCTAGTAGGAGAGGGAAATTGTAGATAGAGAGTAGAAGGTTGAAGTTTAACATCTAGGAGATGGAGCAGTTCTGACTGATGGTAAGATTGAGTAGTTGCCTAGTTGTCCTTCATTCTCAAAGAAGATCAAAATGACATCACTATGTTGGACTCAAGGTACAGTGTGTCTGACTGTGATTGATCAAACCCATACTAGCTTGGAAGGCTCTACCATAGGTTGGACACAAATAGTCCTTACTAACATTTGGGGTGGAGATACCTCTAAATTTGTGTATCTCACATTTCCTTTAGGCTACTGCAATTCTGCTTTGCTCAGAGTCTACTTTGATATGAGCATCCCATTCTGGGTGGTCCTGTGCCAGTGTCTCCCATGTCATGCAATTGATTCCAAAATTCTTCAGAGGGATCTTAAGAATATCCTTATGTTGTTTCTTCTGAACTCCATGTGAGTATTTGCCTTGCATAAGTTTTCCACAAAAGAGTTGTTTAGGCAAATGTTTGTTTGCCTTTCAAACATTGTGGTCAGCCCATTGGAGTTGTGCTCTCTGCAGTAGAGTTTGAATGCTTGGCAGTTTAACTGGAGAAAGGGCTTCAGGGTCCTGTATCTTATCTTGCCAGATAATCTTCAGAATCCCAAGACAATTCAAATGGAAGCAGTCCAATTTTGTGGCATGTTGCTGATATACTGTCCAGGTTTCATAGGCATACAACAATGAGGTCAACATAATGATGCTGTAGACCTTCAGTTTGGTAAGCAGTCTAAAACCTCTTCTCTCCCACACTTTCCTCTGGAGAATCTTAAATAGTGAACTAACTCTGGCAATGAGCATGTCAACCTCATCACCTATGTACATTCCTGGAAAGTATACCACCAAGATAAGTGAACTTATCCATAGCATTAAAAATTTCTCCATTTACTGTAACGGATGGCTCCATATTTGGATGATATGGTATTAGCAACTTTTTAAAGCCATTTTAAGAACCCCACTGACTTTGAGAACCCAGATGTTGGTGCTTCTCTCTGGTAATGATGTATGCATTGTCTATGGTCAGATAGTTGGAAACCCTGCTGTTTATAATTTCTGCCTGTATTTTCCCTGAAGTCCAGGGTGCTGACCTTTTCCCCCTGAACTAAGTGCATGATATATGAGGTTGATTAAAGTAGATTGTTGACCCTTAAAAAGTTGCTTTTCTTTTACAAAAGCAAAACTAAGAACTGTATAGCAGGCCCTCCCGTGTATACTAGGGTCCTTGCTGATACAGTGTTCTGACCCAAATGAGTAAATATGATTCTGTACACTAGATCTATGAAAACTACCCACTATTGCCAACCATGTGTTGGCTCAACTTTCCCTCCAAGTCAGAAATGAACTGTTCCTACTCAGAAACCTTTTCTGAGGGTCTTGTTCTATACTAATGGGTGGTCTTTGACTCATGAAGATGAGGCTTTTGCCCCAGAATGAGGAAGGAATCAAAAGGTTTCTTTGACTCCTCTTGTGAAGCAATGAGGGAATGGTCCCTGCGGAAGGTGGGGCAGGGACTTGAATGAAATGGAAATTCAGGTCTAACACTTTTTTTTGAGGCTTTGGTTCAACGATGGAAAATAAAAATAAGTTTATTGAGTCATAGACAGTAATGATCTTCAGCGATGTAGGGAACTCATAGATGAGGATGATCAAGTCTGCAGCCTCCCTGTAAATCCTAGTCTTAGAACGTTGCCTAGAACGTTGAAAGGGTCGCTGTTTCACCCAGTCTTGCTTTCTGCATGGGCCGCAGGGAGGGTTTGAATTCAGGTAGCTCTGAAACTGGTTCTCCATCCATCATATCACTGCCTTTCAGAGTCATGGAGAATGTTATAGAATGACAGAGCTTCAAAAGATTTCCTCTCTGCTGTTGTCCAGTTATTTCAGTTGTGTCCAATTCTTTTTGACCCCATTTGGGGTTATTTTGGGCAAAGAAACTAGAAAAGCTTGTCATGTGCATCTCCAGCTCAGGAAACTGAGGCAAGTAGGGTTAAATGACTCACTCAGTTTCATACAGTTAATAAGTATCCAAGGCCAGATTTGAACTCAGTAAGATGAGTTTTCCTGACTCCAAGTCCAGTGCTGTATCTACCACACCTCCTAGCTGCCCTATCTACTCTTAACCCTCTCCTTTTAAAGATGAGGTCATAGAGGTCAAGGAAAGAAGTGATTTTCCCAAGGTCAGATGATTAATAGTAGAAGTGTGACTAGAACTCAGGTCTGTCTGATTTCAGGGCTAATCCTCTTTCCTCTGTGCTACCATGTCTGGCTCTTGTTTCATCTGGTCCTTTATGTCTCTTAGGATTGTAATTATCTGGGTCATGATTCATTTGAAAAAACAAAAAGAATATTTGGGTTCATATTTCATCAAACAAGTTTTGTATTGTTTGTTTTGGATCTAGATTGGGACAGAAGGGGGCTGGATTAGTTGAAATCCTTGGTTGAGAGTCAGCCTATAGTTGTGAGAGTCGTCTAACTTGACCATATGGTGATTGAAGTTATAGCCTCTGGTTTTATTAGTGCTGTAGGACAGTGGATAGAGTTCTGGACATGGGGTTAAGAAGACTTGAGTTCAAATACCATCTCAGATACTTGCCAGCTATATAACTCTGGGAAAGTCACTTTATCTCTCTCAGAGAGTTTTAGTTTCCTCACCCATGAAATGGGCATGATCATAGTCCTTATCTCAGATGAGATAACATATAAGGCATTTGATAAATCTTAAAGTCCTTTATTAATGCTGACTATGGTTATTATTCCAAGCCAGTTATTGGAACTTCTCATATAATATCCTGAAATACCAGGGAATGGCCTTTAATCAGGAACAGATGAAGTTTTACAGTGTTTTAATGAGTATCATCCAGTTTCAAAATGCTACCCGACTTGCAAAATTCTTTCCAACCTTACTCATGTTTCTATATCTCATCTTTCTCCTCCCAGTCTTTTGACCCAGTCTTGGACTCCACATGTTCTCAGTCTTACAAGGTTCTAGCTTCATCAAACGTTATATATTCACTTCCAGCCACAAAAACACTAGGAAAAATACAGCCAGAGGGAACCAGGGGAGAAGCATAATTAATTCATCTTCTTTTTGATCTGGTTTTCATTAGAGCTCCCTTTAATTTCAGCCTAGCATCTGTGACCTGGGTTCTATGAGGATCCCCTTGCTCTCCCCTTCACTGCCCCCCAATCTTCCCTTACGTGGATGGGCGACATGATCTCAGTGCAAGCCCCAACATATGCAAGACCATCTTGGGTAGACCTGTGATTCCACTGGTGAAGAGGATAGTCATAGTCTCTTGTAATTTTGTCTTTACACAAATATGGTCCACAGATGCAGATCTGTAAGACATTTGAGATGAAATGACAGTCTGTTCTGCATTGTTCAGCAACATCTTGAAAGGAATAAAATGAATACTAGAGCATATATATGGGCAGGGAGGTGGTGCCATAGAGCATGTGCTCTGCCTGGTTCAGGAAGAATTTAAATTCAAATCCAGCCTCAGACACTTACTAGCTCTGTGACTCTGGGCAAGTCACTTAACTTTGTTTGCCTCAGTTTCCTCATCTATAAAATGAACTAGAAAAGGACATGCCAAACCCCTCCAGTGTCTCTGCCAAGAAAACCTCAAATGGGGTCCCAAAGAGTCAGACAAGAATGAAAAAGGTTGAACAATAACAAAACCCCAATGTGCTTAACATAGTTCTTGGAACATAGTAGGTGCTTAATAAATGTTTATAGAAGTCATAGCTTTCTTGGTAGCAGGTGCCTCAGGTTTCGCGAACTTCTGGACTCATTTTCAGTTTCCTGTTCAGAGCAGTGCTTGGCATAGAGCAGGTATAAAATGCTTAATAAAATGCTCGCTGATTGAGTGATTGATCATGTCCTGTTTTACAAAGCAGGACCATTTTGAAAGCAAAACTCAAAAGACATAATCTATGAGAGGTAAGGAGTTATAATGAAAAGAATACTGGGTTTGCAGTCTGAAGCCCTGGGTTTAAATCTTGGCTATGTCTCTTACTTCCTGGGTATCTTTGGACAAGTCACCTCACATCCCTAGGTCTTAGTTTCCTCATTTTTGTAAAGGAGGGAGCTTAATTAAAACATCCCATTTCAACCCTAAATCCTATGATCCAGTGATCTAAAATATCCACTGAATGCTAAAAGGCTCAGAAAACAGAGAGAAATCACAGTGATCTGGAGCAGTCAAGAGTCCTTCTCAGAGGAGGTAAGCCATGAGCCAGGCACTGAAACATGAATTGGATTCTGATAGGCAGAGAAGGGGATGAACTGGACATGTTTAAGGGATAATAAGGAGACCAATCTGTTTGGAGAAAAAGAGCATGCAGGAGATTGTAAGAGAGAAATTTGGAAAGGTAGATTGAGATCAGTCATGAAGAATATTAATGGTAGGCGAAAGAGTTGAGGTTTGAAATTTGTAGTCAAAGGACAGTTCGAATCCTGATTTGTCACATACTGTGTGAACTTGGTGAAATCATTTCTCTTGTCCCTGCTCCAGTTTCTTCATAATTAAGAATTTGTTGTTATTCAATTGTATCTGACTCTTCATGACCCTATTTGAGGCTTGCTTGGCAAAGATGCTGGAGTGGTTTGCCATTTCCTTCTTCAGCTCATTTTACAGATGAGGAACAGAGGAAAACAGGGTTAAGTGACTTGCCCAAGGTCACACAGCTAATAAGTGTCTGAGGCAGGATTAGAACTCAGGAAGATGAGTCTTCCCGACTCCAGGCCCAGCATTCTATCCACTGCACTACCTAGATACCCAGGTGAGGGTGTTAAGCACTTTCCAATTACTACCTTATTTTATCCTCATAACAATCCTATGCCAAGTATCATTCTTCCTGTCTTATAGATGATGATGGCATAGTGGATACAGTGCCATGCCTGGAATCAGGAAGACATGAGTTCAAAAATGGCTGTAGACACTTAACTGTGTGATCCTGGGCAAGTCACTTAATATCTGTTTGCATTAGTATCTATAAAATGGAAATAATAAAAACATCTACCTCCAAGGATCAAATGAGATAATAACTGGAAAGTTTTTAACATCATTACCTAGCACATAGTAAGTATTATCATAAATGCTAGCTATTATATAGATTTAAAAATTTTTTTAAAAATTTTATTATTTTTTTAAATGTTCTACAATAACTTCCTTAAAATTAAGATTTTATCACCACTACACCTTCCCCCCACTACCCCGCTCCCTCCCCATGACAGCATACAATTCTGTATAGGTTCTACATATACTTTCTTATTGAGTACGTTTTCACTATAGTCATGCCATGTAGCCGCACTAAAATAAATGGAAGAAATAGTATAACAAATGAAAACATAATATACTAAAACACACACACACACACACAAATATGATCCACTACATTCTGCGAGTTACTTCCATATTTCTTTCTCTGAGTGTGGAAGGCATTTTGCCTTAGAAAACCACCACTGGGAATTTTTTTTTTTAGTAAGTTCTTGTGTTATTACAAAGTTCCAAGTCTACCAGAAAAAACTCTCGCACACTGTGGTTGTTGGTATGCACAAAGTTCTCCTGGTTCTGCTCCTTTTACTCAGCGTCAGATCATATAAGTCCTTCCAGGCCTCCCTGAAGTCTTCTTGTTCATCATTTCTTATGGCACAATAGTACTCCATTACATTCATGTACCATAATTTATTAAACCATTCCCCAGTTGATGGGCATCTCCTTGATTTCCAGTTCTTGGCTACCACAAAGAGTGCTGCTATAAATATTTTTGTACATGTGGGACCTTTTCCCATTTTTATGATCTCTCGGGGATACAGTACTAGTAGCGATATTGCTGGTTCAAAGGGTATGCACATTTTTGTAGCCCTTTAGGCATAGTTCCAAACCGTTCTCCAGAATGGTTGGATGAGCTCACAGCTTCACCAACAATGAATTAGTGTTCCAACTCTCCCACATCCTCGCCAGCATTTGTTATTTTTTTGTTCTGTCATGTTTGCCAATCTTATAGGTATGATGTAGTACCTCAGAGTTGTTTTGATTTGCATCTCTCTAATCAGTAGTGATTTAGAACACTTTTTCATATGATTATAGATATCTTTAATTTCTTTCTCTGAAAATTGCCTGTTCATATCCTTTGACCATTTATCAATTGGGGAATGACTTGTATGGTTATACATTTGAGTCAGTTCTCTATACATTCTAGAAATGAGGCCTTTATCCCCAAGCTTAGCCGTAAAATT
>JAQQSK010010194.1:0-12780 GCA_028658325.1 Potorous gilbertii | reverse complement strand
CCTCTCTCTCTCTCTCTATCCCCCACAACCTCAATCGGTGGTACAGTGCTCAAGCCCTTGAAATCCCAGCTGAGACAGAGACATTCTGGTCAGAGCACTTTGCTGCCAGCACCCATCGACACAATCTCAGTTTTTGAGACTTTTTTCTGATTTGCAGTTATTTGGTCCTAATTTGTATTCTGAACCTGGCCCTGGTACTTCTGATTCCTTCATCATGAGTCATATAGGAAATAGGTCCTCCCACTGAAGAGCTCATCACGGACGAAAGAAATACTGATAGTAGCAGTCCAACTGTCATTAAGAATTTCTACCCATATACTTCCAAATGGATTTGAGATGGCTTCCAAGTGGTGTAAAAAACATCATCTATGACATGGATGATGGGAAAGGGGGAAGAGAGCAGTCATACAGTGAGAGTGAGGGATAATGAAAGACAGATTGAATGTCGTGCTGGTATTCACAAAATATTAAAAGATGCCGAGAAAGGCTTTCAGTGTGTTGGGTAGGCCCTCTGTTGAAGATTTATGGAAAGACATGTTGTCCAGCTGTCAGTCAATGAAGAATTAAAATTGAGGATCAGCCAAAGGGCAATAGAAAGGCTCACTGTGGGCTTGAGAAGTCCATAACATATTACAGTCTATAACATATTACAAAGGAGAAATGGTACAAAAGATGTCACCCAAGAAATATATTATTGAAAAAGACGGGCTAGTTACATGATGAAGGCAAAGGATGACAGTCTGCCTGTTTCACTGGTAACCTAAAGATAAAATGAGGAAGGCCCCACAGCATTTTGGGTAAACTACCTGAGGAAAACTTGTAGGAAGACAAGGACAGGAACTGCTCAGGATGGCAGACATAAATCTGTCTTGGGAGAAGGAATGCTCACCCTTGGGAGATTAGAGATCCACAAGGGTCTCTGAGTATAAATAAGAATCATATAGGATAACACAGCAGGGATGAACTGGGATGTACACCAAGGGAGGGAGTCATGGTGCTGATGATAGCCCAGAGCCACCAGTGAATCAATAAAATTAAAGAGGAAAAATTAGAGATAAAACAGAATAAGAGATCAACTAAAGGGAGCAGAGGGGATAATGGATATTATGAGAGAAGTAGATTATTATAGTCCTGAGATTCCTGACAGCAAAGAAACAAAGAGAAAGGGGCCGAGATCCATATTTTTGAGATCTTTGCAAGTGAATTTGTCAGATCAATCTTTTTGTGTAACTAAATTTGAGGAATTTACCACAATGGATCATTTTATGAGGACCATTGACTAATGTAATGAAGATGCCTTAGACTAAAGTCCAACAGCAAAAACAAGACACAATTACTTTTAGAATGGAGTATTCTTATAATGAACTTCATGCTAAGGGGAAAGAGAGCATATCACTAGACTCATGCATTGAAGGCCCTTCTGCGAGGGGTTGAGAGGATATGGCCTAAGCCAGCAAAAAACCTGAAGACCTAAAGGAATGGACAGTTCATGTATACATTAGATGATTTCTTTCAAAAATCAGGTTTCTTAAGCAAGCCTTTGACAGAAGCTGGACAGCAGTTAATTCATGCTTTAATTTTCTACTGAGTCCTTTCAGGGAAGGTATCCTATGATGGTGGGTAAAGTAAGAGTTATACACTTTGTTTTAAAAATATTTTTGGTTTCTAGTTAATCTCATATTTTTAAAAGAAATTTTCACTGATCTCTTTATTGATCTAACTTACAAATGTATTGCTCCCCCTAGTGTCTCTCAGAGTCATCTCTTACAAGAAAGAACCAAAAGGGGGAAAAAAAATCAGAAAACTAACCAATATATTTTAAAAGTCTGACATTATAAAGAGTTTTCTGTACCCAGGGGCAGGTATCTTCTCAAATTTCTTCTTTGGGGTCAAGCTTGGTCATTATAATCTCACAAGATTCAGTTTCGATTGATCTGCTGCTACTATAATCTCATTTATATCATCATTGTGGTTAAATATATATTGTTTTCCTATTTCTGCTCACTTCATATCGCAAATTTACCTATGTTTTCCCAGCTTCTTTGTATTCTTCACATGCATCATAGCTTACAGCAAAATCATGTTCCATTATACCCACGTGCTACAACTTGTTTCACTATTCTCAAACCGATGGGAAACTTCTTAGTTTCAGTTCCTTGCTACTACAAAAAGTCCTACAATTAAAGTTTGCTTTATATAGGGCCTTTTCTTCATCAGTGACTTCCTTGGAGTACATGCCTAGTAATGAGTTACCGGGGCCAAAAGTATTTCTATTTTATTTATAACATTAATATTTTAGTCACTTTCTTGGCATAATTCCAGGTTGACTCCCAGAATATTTGGACCAATTCACAGTTCTACCAAAAATGCCCATCTATATACAACTCCTTCAACAATATTCCCACATCTTACCATTTTTTGCCAATTTAGGGTATGTGAGGTAAAACCATAGAGTTGTTCTGATTTGCATTTTTCTTATTATGAACCACACATTTTAGAAACCAAAAATGAAGGAGTCAGTATTTCATTCTAGTGACTAAGTGAATGACAGATTTAGAAGGCTAGGCCTTACTATAGAAAAGAAATGACTGAGCAGTTGGATAGCACGGTGGATTGAGCATGGAGCCTAGAGTCAGGAAGACATGAATTTGAATCCCACCTTTAAATTAAATGCATGACCCTAGGCAGGTCACTTAATTTCTCTGTGCCTCAGTTCCCCTACTTAAAAGGAGGATAAAAATGGTACCTACCTCACAGGAGTTGTTGTGAGGATCAAATGCGTTAACATGTAAAGTGCTTTGCTAACCTTAAAGTAGTATGTAAACGCATTTAATTATCACACCCTAACTCACTTCTCTCATCCCATTCCCAGTCAACCTCAGTCTCTTAAACAGTAGAGCAATCACTCCAATGAGTTGTCATCTCTTTGAATATGAATGCAGTATGTATGATCTCTATCAGTATCTCTCGTTCTTGCTATATACCTGGCCCTTCACTTTTCTTGGCCATATATTTCTCTGATGACAACCTTTGTAACATTTTTGGAGGGTTGTTTGCAACCAATCAAATGGACCTTTGACAAATTCAATCAAACCAGCATTTATTGAGCAGCTGTGTCCAAAAGAGAGTCAACTTCATTGCTTTTATCTATCCCCTACTCTCTTTTTGAGTCAATAGTTCGATTAAACAGAATGGGCTGGAACTGATCTAAATACTGCCCAAGATTCTTATCATTAGCCTTCTCCTTTGGTGCTGATTTTAACCTTTTCTCTAACTAATCAATGATCTGACTGAACAGAGACAGACAAGAGGCTTCTGAATAATTTGAAAGTCTTTACCCTTTTTCGTTTCTTGATCCTATTTTCCAATTTTTTAACCATTGTACATCTCTGCCACCACCCAAATGAAAACACCAGGTGTGAAGTTGTATGCTGACTTGGTTGAGCAGATATTGCCACATCGCTCATAAAATTTCTCTACTTCTTTGTCCTCTGAGGGTGCTGTTTACATATAAGTCACAAATCACTTTATAGTGGACAGTTTGCTTATTCTTATTGAAAGCACCACAGGGTGAAATGACCAAGTGTTCTGTGAAACGCTATCTTTTATTGCTCTGTGGCACATACTAAAACTAATTCTTCCAACTGCCTTATCTGGATCTCCAAAAGGAATCTGTGAGCAAACGTTCCATACAGCTGCAACTTTCTTACATCTTCAGGATTCATTTATAGTGAGAATGTCAAGCTGAATGTGATTCAGTTCCTCCAGTAGGCTATTCAACAAATGGTCAATGGACAGGATTGCATATTCAAAGTAGAAACGGTAAAATTAATGTTTGGGGCAGCCTAAAAATTGTGTGATTCTGAGCACTCTGGGGATTGTATTTGAGAAAACGTGCAAGCTGCTCCCTTCGAGGAAAACCCATCCTTTTAGCACCAACATCCCCATGCTGATGCTATATGACTACAAATCACGGAATGCCACAATCTCAGAATAGAAAATGCAGGTGATCCAAAAGATGCATGAACAATGTAAAAAAAGCTGTGACATACCGCGAACAAACACTAATATGAAAGAGTCATGTCCAAGACAGTATTAAAACTATAAAAGATCAGAAAAGGAGGTGGACTGTTCATGAGGCTAAACAAAGGGATAACTTCTCATCATTTTCACTGAAGTTCAGAGAGATTCACCAAAAGCCTCTTCAGGACAATGCAAATAGCTCTTATCATTAAAGTACTTTATAAGCATTCTGTCACAGAAGGCACAAATTGTAAAAACTAAAAAGCAAAACCTAGCTCCACACAGAGAAAGGTCTTCAACACCTTAGATAGGTAGATGAAGAATTTAATCTTATACAAGATTAGAAGGTGAGAATAGGGTATGACCTGGAAAGGCCAAGGTCAACCAGTGCATCCCAGGACATCGCCAGTCCAGGACATCATCAGTCCTCTTGAATTTTGTCTTGCCACTGGACTTTGATGACTCGGGAAGAGAGAGTGAGGTTGAGGACTTTGCCCAACTCTTGCCTCACTTAAATCCAATTCAACACATCATCCTTGAGATCATTGGTCCTCTTCCAGAACAAAGGACAAACAGCAGCGACTCACACTGATGAGATCACAGATCCACTGAAGGCACCATGGCAGAGTCGGGGTATTTACAAGATGAAGATCATTACAATCACATCTTTTCAATCTAATATTCAATAATATAGTAGCTGACAAATACATAATTGTTCATACTATATTACTTCATTTGATCCTACCCCCACATGAGATAGGAAGTACAGTTATTCTTGATCTAGGCATTTTACAGCAGAAGAAATGGATTCTGAAAAGAAAAGAGACTTGAACATAGTTACATGGGATATTGTCATCATCAGGAGAATCCAAATTCCACCACATAGCTTCTGATTTCAATTCCAGTGCTCTTCTCTCTATGATCACAGCTAATTGCAAGATCCAAATACTATTTAAGAATAAAATGAGGTACGCTATGGCACAAGTACTGGACTTGGAATCAGGAAGACCTAGATTCAAATTCTGTTTCTGACAACTACCAGGATGCGAGTGGGGGCAAGTACCTTCACACAAGTCTAAGTTTCAGTTTCCTCCTCTGTAAAATGAAGGGGTTTGAAAAAAAAATCTCTACTTGACTCTAAATGTACCATCCTTTGAGTTTTCTACCCCCTAAGGATGAGTCCTGCTACATAATCCTTTACATTTCCTTCTCCTCAAGCAACATCTCTATCTCGACATTGTCATAACCGAGTGCATATGCAGATTGAACTTTACATCCAAGTCTATCCACACTACTAATCATGGAGAATACTATCATTCAAGTTCAATATGTTATCAGAATCAACAATATAGTATTTATGATCTTCTCAGCAAAACCTTGTGCTGCCTCACTTTCAATCCTGGAGATTCCTTTAGACCCATGGGTGACCAGAACCCAACACCCACATTGTTCCCCTTCTCAAAATTGTCACAACCGTTCTTTCTCTCCTGTTCCAAAGACCAATATTCTGTTTGCTTCCCCAACCTTCCCTTTGAACTCAACATTATTAAGTGCTTCCCATTTCTACAAGTCCTTGAGGGGGACAGATGTTATCTTGGGCATGCTACTTCCCTCTGTTCAATATGGTCTGCCTCTTCTAGGTACATTCTCCCTTCTTTATATCCTTCCTGAAATGCAGTAACCAGACACGGACACAACACAACACTTCAAATTGGGTCCGCCCAGAGCACAGCAGGCTGCCACACAACATGACTGACCCATACAGAACTATACAGCACTCTAGTAAAACCCACAGATCTTTTTTCGGACAAACTACTATTTGCCAAAACTAGAGTTTGTCAGAGACTTCCTGATTTCCTTATTTCTCTACCAATAGTTTTAAATTAGAATGATCACTTTTCCTCAGGTTTCCAATCATTTCTATTTCAGTAACCAATTGCTTCCTAGATGTCAAGATTGAGATCAGAGTTCTTTTTATTGTTTTCCTCAAAGTTCCGAAGAACATTGTAGCTAAAAATTTATCAGCTCCTCTATTTCTGGCAGTCTGCATTGTAGATAAAGGGCTAGCCTTAGAGTCAGGAAGGCCTGGGATCAAGCCTTGTGTTAGATGCTGGCTGTATGACCCTGGGCAAGACACTAAAGTTCTCAATAACCCAGGTAACTAAGATTAAAAGCTGCAGACCAAGTGTGACATTAGTAGAGGGAATTGCCTTATCCAGTCATTTCCTGAGCCTATGGAAGCACAGGGTCCAGTTTCTAGTCCTATTTCCTTTTAGCAGAAAGAAGCTAGCAGATCATTACAGAGTTAATGTTCCCCATCATAGCCCTTTGACAATTTGTGATCAGTTTCCAGAAGTCCTCATCTATTTTTTCCTTCTGTCTAGGTGGTCTATAATACTCCAATGATGATATCACTTTTGTTTCTCCCTCCTTTGATCCTCATTCTCCTCTACCTAGTAATTCTTCACAAATCTTCTTAACATATTGTCCATCTATTTTATCACTTTTACGCCCTGTAAATAAAAAATATATGCCATGAGTCTTATCCCATCAACTCGCACTGATACCTGTGACACTGAATTTTCTTCCTTGCAACTGATTTCTTTCTTAACTATTCTTCTGCATTTTTGTGAAGATACGTAAGGTCACAGATGTTAGTACTATTCCTCTTCTTAGATATTTTTCCCTGTTAATTACTGGTCATCTGTTAATACTTTCCATTTCATAGTGTACACTCTGTGTTGTATGGGTTGTCGGATACATTTAAATAGTTTTTATTTTTCATTTCCCCTTACACTTGAAGTTCAAAGTCCTCTTGAGCATATTCACATATTGTCAAAGCAAGACTTTAGTTAAATATATTTTTGCTATTCCTTCTTAACCATACTCCCTTTCTGGACAAGAGTTCATAATTTCCATATTTTAAACCTAGATTAGAACTCTAGATTTCATTCTCAGTCATCATTTTCTTTAGAAAAGAAAAGCTGTTCACTTCACACAACTACTCTTCTCTCCTCTGGTCCCTACTTTCAACTGGTAAGAGTAAAAAAAAACCTACCACCTGTTCTCTTTAGTTCTTCAGTGTCTTGGGTAGGACTTTAGAATTTCTAGTTATTCTTTGTTAATTTCTTCTGAAAATATCATTTGTCCCCATGTGAATCACCAAAAGTGAGAAGAGGTACTCAGGTTTGATCTGACACCTCTCAGACAGTCCTGGGTCATATCCTGGATATATGCCCTAGAAAAACAGATGATCTCTAATTGTTCATATTGGCTTGACAAATGAATGCCTCTATACCTCTCAGCAGGGAGTCACCAACCAGCACTATTCGTTACATAGTGATTACATATCTCAAATAGTTCAAGTGGTTCTTTTTCTTCCCTTCATTCTTTGTGGAATTTTTCATCCTCCAATTTCCTAAGAGGGGTGTGAATCCCCTCTTCAGATTCCTCATTTCCTTCATTATTTCTTGAGAGCACATTTTCCATTCATTCAAGGAATGAATGGAACTTTAATCTCTCTGATTACTTGTGAAATAGAGAGGTATTTTTGCAGGTCTTTCACCTTTTCCTCTAGTAGACGCACTGACCTCTTAGCACCATATTCTTTCCACTACACAATATTGCTGAATATCTATATGAACATATAAATAAAAACTAACCAAACAAACTCAGTCATCCTCTACAAACACTTTAGATTAGACAGAAGTCCTTCCCCCTACTGTGCACTGAGGGACTAATTGCAGATCATGTACTGAAGACAATAAAACATCTTTATAATATAATTCATCAATGCAGAGATTTAGCTAAATCATATAGTGGGTATTCCCAAACATTATTCTGGGTCCTTGTTTCCCAATTAATGAAGAGTTTGTTTTGGCATTGATCATGTCTCCTTAACCTTCTCAAGGGAATTTCATACACTGTTAAAGCCTTGTTATGATGATAATTCCCAGTTTTGTACTGTACATTGGTTGCCCCACCAATATTACAGTGATAATTTATTATTGATAGCTAGCTCATACCAGAGAGATACAATAGAGCTGGAAATAGACACATATAAAATAAGAGCTACATAGAAACCCAAGACTCAGTTCCCTGGAGGGAGGCCTACAGAATGCATCTATCTAGCCTTTTTAGAGTGATATCAGAGTATGAAATCAGGGGCAGAGTGGTGAGAAGTCCCTAGATCATGCCAACGGGAGGAGTTAGTAGACCAGACAGGAGCCAAAAGCAAGGGTCAGCAATGAATAGAGCCCCATAAGGTAGAAAAGCAAGCCTGGGCATTACCTTTAAATGGTATCATGAGTTATGTGATTGTACAGGTTTGGGAGAAGAGAGGGTTGACTGTAACCCAAGAGCTTTTGCCTCGAGGGTGGGGGAAGGGAGGAAGAGTGGAAAGGGTGCCACATCAAGATTAGTATTATAAGTAGAAGAACTGTACAGGTCCCCTGTGGACATTGGGATGGCCAGAGTAGAGAGTTACTTGACTTTCTACCAACCCCAAGTACTTTCCTTTTTCAAGAGAGCTGACCTAGGGTAGTATAATAAGTCTGTAGGATTGTACAGGACCCAGGGAAGTCAATGCTCTCTGGAAATGGAAGGAAAGTTGTCTTGACAGTTTACCAGTTCAAATTGCATCTTAAGTGTTTTGTACTGTTAAATAAAATCTATTGTAAATTCAATTATTTATTAATCTGAATGCTTACAGAGTAGCTGAGGATATTTTTTTCCTTTTCTGTAGAGACTTAGATACAAGTCAAATTCTCCATGTTCCTAGAGGAAACTTTGTGTAGGGGCCAAGATTGAACCTCAGACAAACTGAGAGCTTTGGGTCTGGACCATGGGTTATACATGAATCAAATCAGATTTTCCTAAACTGCCCTGTTATTACTAGATTGTAACCCTTCACACTGAATATCAGTCTTATAAAGCTGTGCCATGGTCTCAGTTTAAAGAAATGATACTGATGGTGCTAAACCTACTGTAAGGATATGTGCCTCAACAAACACTTCTTAAGCACCTCCACAATGAGTAAGATATTATACTAGGTGCTAAAAATACAAAAAGAAAGACCAAAACAGTCCATTATATCAACAGCCTTACATCACAACATCCTTCCTCCCTCTAGTCTATCTTTCACACCACTGTCTATACATTCTGCCTAATACACTGGTCTAGTCATCTCCAACCGCTACAAAAATAGCTCCCATCTTCTTAAGAAATTAAGTATAGAGCCCTGATTCTAGTTTTCCAAGGCCCCATTAGCAGGCTCCAGCTTTATTTCATACAGCTTCCTCTTGATAGTACTCCAGACACAATGCCATGTGTGACATAGATGGAACAATTACTTCATTGGCAAGGATTATTTTTTTCTTTCTGGCTCACCCTAATCCAAGCAAAGGATCAATTTATTTATTCTTCCAAAGCCATTGTGCCAAAGGAATCCAGTATATCACAGGAATCCTTCTTTAAGCAGTGACTTTATGTTCCAAAAACTGAGAAATATATTATTTCAACTCTCCAAAAACAAACAATAATTCTTAAATGCTTATAGAAAGCTGAACGGATTTTGAGAATTACAAGATTATTGTTTTGTTGTTTTAAAACAGTAATTATATCTTAGCAAGTGGTTTGCCTTATTCAAAATATATGTAATTGTGAAATCCCAGTTCTCTATATCCAATATTATCATATTCACCATTGACAATCGTTCATCATTCAAATATTCGAGAATGATCCACCTCAGTTTTTCAAATTCAAGGGGACATAAAGACTCATACCTCCTTTCCCCTATGCCAATCAAGGTTCCCCCACTGTGTTTGCCTTGAAGGATTCCAAAAGTAGTTTGCAAAGCAGATGTATCATGAAGCTCACACTGAGTCTTTGAGACTCACTGTTCCCTGAACATATTAAGTTGACGCTTGGAAGGACTGTTTTTTGAAAGCTATTATAATGCCTAAAAGTGCCTGACTCTTTTTGATAAAAAAAAAAAAATGAAGTCTGCAGGATGTCAATGGAAACAATAAGTTTTAATTAATTTTTGCCCCCCCCACCCAAATCTCCTCCCCTGCCATACACATTTCTGGTTGTTGGCAAAACACATTCTTCAAACGAGGATACAGAGATCTATTGTATCTGCTAGTGATACACCATGTCTTCATCCATCACTCTAATCTAGCTTGATTATTGGCTTTGCTGAGTGAGAAAGAAAGTGTTTTTTTCATAGACCCTTTCTGGTGCTAATGAATTCCAGTTGGTAATGCAGACTGGAACGTCTCCAAACTCAATCCAGTTCAACAAAAGTCTCACAGTTTTAGAAGATGAAGCTTCTCATCCTTAGAGGTGCATCACTATACAAATTAATTCATTCAACAACCAAGCTACTATTAGGTACCATACTAGGTGCTAGTGATAGAAAGATAAAGATGAAATAGTCCCTAACCTCAAAGAGCTTAGATTCCAGTGGAGGGAAGTAACATGCACACATACTAGTAAAATCAAGATATACACAAAATATATACAAAATCATTTCAGGGAGGCACAGAATAACAACCAGGGCAACAAAGAAAGATCCCAAGTAGGAGGGGGGACATGGGCTTATCTAGTATCTAAACCCACATTTGGCACTGCCTGCTGGCCAGCTCCACCTGGATGAACTGGAAACATCTCAATATGCGAAAATACAACAATGTTTTCCCACAAACTGATTCCTCTCTCAAATGAACCCATTTCTCTCCATGGTATCACTTTTTGCCTAGTTACCTAGGCTTGAAATCCCAGAATCCCCATTAACTCCTTTTCCCTCACTCCACAGTCTAGTTACTAAGTCCCATTGATGCTACCTGTCCAACCTCTCAGAAAACTCTCCCCTCCTTTGTTGTGTTACTGTCACTACCCTAGAACCCTCCTTAAAGGACTACTGCTGCTTCCTCCTAATTAATTTCTCTACTTTCAGTCTCTCCCCACTCCCTTTCAACATCTCCTAATGTTCCTCAGACACAATTCTGACCATGCATATGATTCTTCTCAAAATGTTTCAATGGTTCCTCACTGCTACCAAATAAAATCGAGACTCCTTAACCTGGTATTCAAGGCCCTGCACAATCCAGGCTTCCTTCACATGCATCCTCTCCACTTGTACACAAAAGCAAAGTTGGTCTACCCCACCATGCCATACACACATTCAATATCATACTCAGTTGCTCAATAAACATCTATTATTACATTCCCTTTGTGCCTTTCCCCACAACATCCCCTATGCCTGGAATGTCTTTCCGCCTCCTCAAATCCTACCCATCCTTTGAAAGCCAACTGAATTTCTCCCAGAAGTCTTCCATGATGTCAGAAACACAAAACTCCCAAACTGGAAGAGATCTCAGAACTTATTTGGTGCAACCCATGCTTGAAAAAGAATTCCCCCTATAACATATCTGAGAAAGCATCATCTAGCTTCTTCTCGAAGATTTCTTATGGGTGGAAGAAATCTTTACCTCCTAAGTTATCCCATTCTACTACTGAATAGCACTAATTTTCAGCAAGTTTTTTCCTCATATCAAATCTAAATTTGACTTCGCAATGTACACCCACTGCTTCTAATTATGCACGCTGGGTACAAGCGGAACACGTCTATTTCCTCTTCTATGAGACAGCCCTTCAGATACTTGAAGACAACCAGCCTGTCCCCTGAGTCGTCCCTTCTTCAGGATCAATGCCCCAGGAGATTCAACAGTTCCCAATAAGGCATGAATCTAGAGCTCTTTGTTATCCTGGTATCCCTCTTCCGGGCCTTCTAAGGAAGGGCTTCTCAAACATTTTGTATGTCCTGGAGCCCTCTGGCAGGCAGTCTGCTAAAAACTCTGGACTCCTTTGCAGAATATTGTTTTTTAGATGCATAAAATCAAATACATCAGTTTATAAAGGAGACCAGTAATAGTGAAATACAGTGAAGGAATTTTTTTTAAAACAATTAGCTTCGCATTCCAAATTAAGCATGCCTATTCTAAAGGTAATCAATGATATTCCTGAAATATGACACTTATAACCGAACCCTGGGGGCGATGGCTGTCCAGGACAGAGTACAGAGAGGTCATCACCTTCTTACTGCTCCTAATGAGGCCTAAGATTGGATTAGCATTCTTGGCTGACATATCACACAGGTGACTACTATCTAATTTAGAAATACAAAGGAAATCCCAGATCTTTTACAGACATCTTGTAATTCTGAAGGTGATGTTTTTAAGCCCAGTGTAGGACATATACACTTATCCCTATTAAATCCCACTGGAATATATTCAGCCTGATGTTCTAGGGGATTCTTATTGAATTCCCAACTCCTGTAAAGCATATGGTGGCTCTTTGAGTACCAGCTTGATGTCACCTGCAAATTTGATAAGCAGGCTATCTAGGCCTTTATCCAAGCCTTTCATGAAAATGTTAAGCAGCATGGGGCAAGCACAGATCCCTGGGCATTTCTAATAAGGCCAGCTAAATAGAGCAGTGGATATAGAGTGTTGTGCTTGCAGTCAGAAATACCTGTATTCAGATCTGACCTCAGACATTTATTAGCTATGTGACTCTAGGCAAGTCACTAAAAGTAACTGGTTGCCTCAATTTCATAATCTACAAAATAGAGATGATAATAGCTCCTACTTTCCCAAGGTCATTATGAAAATCAAGTGAGATAATATTTATAAAGCATTTAGTACTTTGTCTGGTACACAGTAATGTTAACTATTAGTGGTAGTAGAGGCCTCT
>JAQQSK010010193.1:0-12780 GCA_028658325.1 Potorous gilbertii | reverse complement strand
GTCTCTCTCACTGACCTGTGCGTCTGTGTATGGAGGGACCTTCTCGGCCGCCCGGAGATCCAGGTCCCTGCCACCCGCTGGGCTCTGCTTGCTCCTCTCAGTGCCGTGTGGCCGGGGCGGGGGAGGGGAGCGCTCGGCCGGGCAGGACTCCGCTCCCGTCCGGGGCTCGATGGACCTTTACGGTCGGTTTTTCAGGGCTCTCTGCAGCGGAAATCTCCTTCACTGTGTTTCTGCGCGGCTTCCACTGTTCCAGAATTTGTCAGGAGTTCTTTTTACAGGAAATCTATGGGCTGTGGGTTCGGACCTAGCATAGGTGAGTCTTTCTACTCCGCCATCTTGGCTCCGCCCCCACTCATTGATTTTCAAAAGTGTTTGACTCCTTGCCTACTTAACCCCCAGGACTGGGTGGATATTTATTATGAGTGGGAGAAGTAGCATAAACCTTCCTAGGTCTGAATTCACCTCAAACATGTAAGGAGGGGGAAAAAAAGGGAAAAAGCATTTATTAAGGACCTACTATGTGCCAGATACTTTAAAAATCTTATGTCATTTTATCTTCCCCACAACCCTGGGAAGTTGATGTTAGTATTATCCCTATTTTACACTTTAGGAAATTGAGGCAGACAGAAGCAAAGTGATTTAAGGTCTTAGAGCTAGCAAATTTCTGAGATCAGATTTGAACCCCATTTTCCCTGATTCCAGCCCTATATACTTCATCCACTCTACTCACCAACTGCCTACAAAGAGGGAATGTGCACTCTCTCCTGGTGTTCAAATTCTTGGCTAACAGCCAGGAAGAAGTGACTTTCTTAAAATTTTGGTCTTGTTTTGTGGGCATTCTCTATTGTCTTTTACCATACTTCACACTTATCAGATCCCCACAATTAAAAGGAACAGGTTACCCACATTCCTTGTAGTTCTCACCCTGAAGATCCTTTTTCCTTCTGTAATCCACCCCAGGTCATTTGATTAACCCAGCCCATTTATCCCAGGGGAAGTTGGGAGACAGGAGGACCAACAGGGAGGATACAAGGATGAAACCTTTAAGTCACTGGTGATATTAGGTACTCAAGAACTAGGGGATAGTGGAGGCAAATGTCAGTAACAAGCCATAAGCTGTTATGGGACTGAAGAAAGACCCCTCAGAGTTATCCAAGAAAGGGATCTTCCCACTCAGACTCCCCTTTATTCTCCTATATGGGGGAAGCTGATGCTCTTTGTGGTTTCTGAAATTTATCTTGCTTGTGTCACTTTCCTATTGTTTCTCTCATTAGACTGTGAGCTCCTTGAAGAACAGACATTATTTTTTTGCTTAATAAAAGTGTGATTAAACATAAAGAAAATTATACTTGATTTATTTAAAATAATTAAACTTAATAGATACTAAATATTATTACCACTAAATAGCCAACATTAAAGTTAATAAAACTTTATGAACTGCTTGGCCTGGGGCTTTCTGACTTCCCTAGGTCTTTCTCTTGCATACTCTGCTCTTACTTAATCTAGACACAAAGGCCTACAGAGTTGTCTCTGCTCATGTGGGGAGTTCTGCTGGCTTGTTGGCTTGTTCCAGCACAGGTTTAGTTGGTCTCCTTTTCTATTGCCCATGAGACTCTGCCTAACCTTCTCTGCAATTTTGTGGCAGAGGAAGTCATTTACTAACATTTCTTATGAAATTTCTTTTATTTTGGTCTACTGGGAATTTTGGGGTTTTGCTGAAGTTGAGATGTGGGAACTGGGTGATCTCTTCCATTCAGGTAGTCATCTTGTTCAGATGTGTCCAATCCTTTTAATCTTATTAGTCATCTTATTGTATTGTCCAGTCCTGATGGTCCTCCATTTCCCCCTACCTGTCACCTCTTCCCTTGTCTCTATTATCTCCTTTCACACTTTTGATCTTGTAGTGGACAAATTCTATTCAACATTTTTCTTTGAGTTCCTTGCACTCTGGACCAAAGCTTGCCTTAACTTGCTAGGAGTTGACCCTAAGGCACTCCCACCATTTATCTCCACTAGTACTCAAATGCTGTTGATTGCCCCTCAAGAAAGGTACACAGCTTGCTAGAAGTATGACCTGAGCTGGGCTCCCTGTCTCATATGTCAATCATCTTGTTCATCTGTCATTGACTTCACACTCTTGACAGCTCCTCTTGGAAGTGTTTTTTTCTTTCCTCAAGTCTTCTATATCATCCCCTATATCGTCTTCCTCAGTAAAAAATTCCACTTCCTATTTTACTGAGACAGTAAAGGCCATTTGTTGTTTCCCCTTCAAACCCCTTCCATACCTCCCAAATCTCAATATCCTCTACTGTTTTCTATATTTTTCCTCTGGTCTCTCAAATAACTTTGCACCTGTTCCCTGATCTCATCTTTTCCCACTTCCACTGGAAAATTGCCCCCTTAACCATTCTCTGTTTTTGTGTTCAGCTTTTCCTTATCCATTCACCTCTTCTTTGCTCTCTTCAAATATGTCTAGTTTTCTCCTACCTTTAAATATTGTTCACTTGAACTTACCTTCTCCTCAATCTAGTTTATCTTTCATTTTTGTTCTTTAACTCCTAGAAAGACTTATCTACACCTATTGCATACATCTCTGCAACTGCCACTCACATTTCAGACATTTGCAATCTGGCTTCTATCTCTGCCACTTGAATGCCCTTTCATTGTATATCCTTAAATTGACTAGCTTATGTCCCTGTGCTCTTATTGCTGAAAGAGGAATTCTTCCCTAGAAATAATGAAATCCATATTTTTAAGATAGATCTGGTTCAAGTGAGAAAAGTTTTGAAGGACTGATAATCCAAATTTTTCAAAATTTTTGTATATGTAGTGAAAGAAAATTCATCTGGACACTCCTAAAGAACTGCTTTTCCCCAGCCTAATTTGTGTAGTTGTAAGTTAATGGGCAGGTAACAGAATAGATCATGTTATTGGTATAAAGGCCAGCTAGGTGATGCAGTGGATACAATGCCCAGTCTGGAGTCAGGAAGACTCTTCTTCTTAAGTTCAAAGATCCTTACCAGCTGTGTGACCATGGCAAGTCATTTATCCCTGTTTGCCTCAGTTTCCTCATCTGTAAAATGAGATGGAGAAGAAAATGACAAACTATTCCAGTATTTCTGCCAAAAAAATATCTCTAAATGGGGTCACAAAGAGCTGTACATCATCAACAACAATAATACATATAAAACATGTATGAATAGGAAATCTCTAAATGTATAAATACATATAGATAGATAGACAGACAGGGAGAGAGAGAGAGAAAGAGAGAGAGAGAGAGAGAGAGAGAGAGAGTTCAGAGGAAGTCTTTTCTTGGTAGCTCTTAGAATAACAACCCTGGAAATAAAGTAATATGATGGACTTAAGTTCCTACACAAGTTAATAACTCCAAGGACTCCTGAACACAATTCTAAAGTCTTACTGTCTCTCAACTAACTCCCCTTGGAGAAGCTTTATTGTGTTTCATGAAGTTTATAGAACTAAATCCTTTCCAGAAGGAATGTAGGATCATAGTCATCATTTTCTGAGCCAATCAGGAGTCCTCTCCTTTTGGCAAATGCAGCACACAGCATAGGCTTGTCTCTCTACAAAATTACATTAGACTTAGGTTCTTATCTGAGGTCAACCAGGGACCAGTTGCATTTGTACAAACTCATCAGAGAAATTATGCCCTTTGGAATTTTACTACTAGGTATACTTATTTAGGGGATCCACTAGAGAACATAGCATTTTTTTTCTCTCTCACTTTTAGGCTACAGACAGGTTTGTTTCCTTTACAAATCAAACAAATTCTCTGAGACAACTTTTGCATAGTTGAATATTTAAGTACTGACACCTATTGGATGACTGAATCCTTTACAAGGACTGATGGTCCTTGACATGTTGGTGCCTAACTAATAAATTTTCATATTTTTTACTCTGTTTTTAAACAGACCTGAACTTTTTGCTTCATTGGGAAATTCTTTAGTTGTGGAAGTCCATAGAATAAAATTTTCCTGTTGACCTAGAAATCCTGAATAACTAATCTTAAGTGCTTAATCTCTGGAAGTATATCCCCTGCATAGAAAGGGATATCTAGAAATTTTGTCCAGACTCCATCTTGGACAGCCTGATACACTAAGGAAATCATTAAAGAGTTTTCACCCAGATGATTTTGGTTTCTCACCAGAGGGTAAGGGGGAACTGCTAGTTAACCCCAGGTCTCTATTCCCTTCATGGAGTGCTCCACATGGTATGTAAGTCCTACAGAGATCAAGTTTCTTTCTGAGACAGGAAGCTGGATTTTCTTTGCCTTTATATTTCCTGTATTCAAATCACTTTAACAAATGTGTATTAAATGTTTATTATTTGCCAGACATTATGTTAAGTCCTGAGGATACAAAGGGGAGCCAAGCCAGTTCCTGCCCTTAGGAAGCTTATAGAACGGTGGAGGAGATCATGTGAAAACAACTATGCATAAGTAAGACAAAGCAACTTAAATTGGAGATGATAGAGGGAAGACACTGCCGTGAAGGGGGGATTGGGAGATGCTTGTTTTAAATGTCTGTTTCACTCTGTTCAGGGACAACTTTGCTTTTCACTTGTACATGTGGGATGGTCAAATCTCTTTCCATGCCAACTGCTGTAAGGCTCTTTACTGTTGGACATTTAAGACAAGAGCAAGGACAATGTTTATGTCTCCCAGGTACTCCCAAAGACCATCAAGGATTGACATCGGAACAACATGTTCAAAGTAAACCCCCAATAATTTTCAAAAGATGAAAAAATTAAACGGGGAAGAGTTGAGCAGAGGTGCACCTACTGAAAGTTTATTGAGCATGCACATTGTAGTAGAAGTTATACAATCCCATTTATATTGATGTAATGCTCCCATGGACATTCTATGACTTCTTCCTGTCTGCTTCAGGGGTGACAAAGACATGGATTTTTGAATGGCTGCTGAACCAGAACTGGGTTCACTTCCAAAGGGAACTAGATGGCCAAAGAGATTCCCCCACCCCGTATCTTTCCTGACATTATTTGTTTGAACAAGACAAAAAATGCTCCAGATGCAGAGAGATTTGAGAGCAGAGACAACAACACCTGCTTTGCTGCCAGTGATCTTTCTCTCCATATGGGTTTCTATGTCTCTTCTCATGATAACTTCTCAGTAAATATTCCTTTAAAAAGCCAAATTGATAGCAATCAGTTGAATAATACTATTAAATGGCACTATTAAATGGTAGCAATGATAATGAGGAGATATTAAGGAGCATTAGTTAGATGATACTGAATAGTTAAATAATAAGTCTGGGTAGTGGAAAGTATGTCAGAATGGGGTCTCAAGCTGAGAACATTAGAGAATATCCCATAATCCATCAAGGACATCTTTAGACTCTGATGGGGAAAAATGTGGCAAGCATGGACCCACTTGTTATTAGTATGAGAGGGAGTCACTGAGAGACTACAGGGGCTGTGTGGACAAAGTCACTATGTCCCAATAAAATCCAATTCAATGTTTTAATCCCTGACCATGTACACAGTTATAAAAGGTCATTGATTCAAAGAGTAAGAGTGGTTAAGACTAGAAAATGCAAAGATGACTTTTTTTATGCAGATGTGTGTGATTCCATGCTGAAGGATTGTACTTTGGTGTGGTTTCTATTGCTCCCTTGTCCACTCTCTCACCTTCAACCAATGCCAGTGGACAAGGTGCTGCATTTGAACAGGAGACAGCTTTTGGCTCACTTTTCCTTTGACTCTTAATTCCAGTGATGGGGTGGAAGGATAGATAGCAATCTTCCACCAGAGCAGAAGAAGATGGTCAACAAGGTGGTAAGCTTTTATCACTACACTGAGTGATTCGTTTTTATATTCTCATATTCGAGCTATTACTGACAACTCTTGAAGGCAAATTAGGCTGAGGGCGAATAGTTAAAGCAATGAAATACCAACTGCCTTTCATTTACCTCTGAACAAATAGCAACTTGACTCTCAATAGGGAATAACATGGAAATTCCCCATCTGGCAATGTTTGAAGGATACTTTTAGGATCTGGGCTAAAATTACTCCCTGATCTATTGTCAAAGGACCAAAGGTCTCCTGAAGGCAGTTGAAGTTCCATTTCATAATAGAGTTGAGTACTTTCTAGGCAAAGAGGGAGACTGTTCTTATCAAGGGAAAAAAAATTATCATTTCAAAGACAGATATATTCCATTGACTGGAAAAACATTTCAGGTACAGTGCTTTGAAAGGTGTGTGTGTGTGTGGTTTTTTTTTTTGTGTATGTGTGTATGTGTGTGTTTCTCAGTTTTCTGCAGACATGCCAGGTACCATTCAGAACATATTTATGATGATGGAAATTGGAGATTCTCTAGTGCATGGGTTTGCCAATGGCTTCATTGGACTGGTCAATTTCATGGATTGGATCAAGATTGGAAGACAGTCTTCAATGGACTTAAATCTTACTGCCTTGGCTTTCTCCAGAATTATTTTAATGGGATCATTCATATCTATAATTATTGTAGTTAATTTCTTTCTTGATTTCTATATCTTTGATAAGATGTGATATTTAGAGCACATCTGGTATTTGAGAAACCATTTAAATACATGGTTTGACACCTGTCTCAGAATCTTCTACTTCCTAAAGATCACCAACTTTTCTCCTGCCTTTCTATGACTGAAATGGAGGGTTGATAACGTGGTCCTCAGGATGATTTACATCTGCTCTCTCATTACCTTGCTTGCCAATCTTCTATTGGCAGAGAAAATAAGTGAGATATATGCAATCTATTCAATGCATGGAAAAAGAACAAATGGTACTTAAGAGATGCAAATAGCTAAATATCGCCATGTTTTCAATCTTATTCTCTACTACATGGGGGGGTTGGTCCCCTTCATTTTCTCCATCGTCTCTTGCTTTTTGTTGATCTTCTCCCTGTGGAGGCATATCCAGAAGATTCAGGGGAATGTCACAACCTCCAATAATTCCAGTACAGAGGTCCATAATAAGACCATGAAATCGATAGCCTCCTTCCTTTTCCTCTTCTTTTCTATACCATGTGAGCATCATCATGGGTACTTTGAGCTATTCTTTTTGACAATCCTCTACCTGTCATGTTTTCAATGATAATAACGGGCAGCTACCCCTTAGCTCACTTTGTAATCTTGATCAAGATGAATAACAAGCTAAGGCAATCCTCCTTGAGGATTCTCTGGCAACTAAAACATTGCCCCCAAGGGATCTGGGAAAGGTTTTATGGAATAGGATAAGTTGTGAAAAATCTCCCTTCTTTTGAGGGAAAAAAATCCATTTCAGATTATTGAAAAACTTTTCAAGGGTCTTTAATGATCATTGAGTTTCACTCTAACCTAAGTTTGACTAATAATTTATACAGAAAAAAGCAAAGGGATGAGTAATTGTCTCCATTAAAGGTCAGCAAATAGAGGCCTGAGGACCAAATCCAGACAACTGGCTCTTTGGAATGCTCAGGTTATGAATTACAAAGGGCTTTTCCATTTAAAAATAAAGCTTTATTTTTAAGAATGTTAAACAAAAATATTCTAAATTCAGAGATGTGCAAAAATAGACTATGGGTCAGATATGGCTGGTGACCCATCATTCAATAACAAACCTAGAACAATGTACAAACAACCTATAGACCTTGCTCTTCAATATATAATGCATATAAATACATAAATATCCAACTCCTACCTACACGTTTAAATATATAAACATAGAAACACATGTGGTACTTATACACACAGGATATACCAAAGTCCTAATTAGTGCAGTTTTGAAATTGAACTGAGATTTTTGGGAAACCTTGTATATACATATATACCATATTCAAATACTGTGAATGGACAAAATATTGGACCTAGAATAAAATTGGAGGAGGAATGTGAGCAGTGTTTTCTTAGTGATTTTCCTTCAGCAATCCTAAACCTTTTCCAGAAATGAAGGTTCATCTTTTAAAAAAACCAATGATTGGCCAAGATGATGGAGTAGAGGCAGAAACATCAGCAAACTCTCCTTTCTCCCTCCAAACAACTTCACAATAACACATCAAAGAAAATCCTGTAGTGGCAGAGTCAACAGAAGGTAGGGATGAGATATTTTTTCCAGCCTAAGACAATTGAAGAGGTCAGTAGGAGAGATCTGTGGCACTGATGTGGGGGCTGATCCAGGGTGCATACCAGTGGAGGGCCTTGAAGATGACTGTGACAGTGGCAGCAGTAGCAGCTTTGAGCACTATTAAACCAGAGATGATAAGGTGATTTGACAATTGTGAGATAATTTATGTTACATTAAGTAGGACTAAAAGAGATTTCTGGGACCCTGACTTGGTATACCATATGCATGACCTGGCACTGTTTGGTGAGGATATGCAGCTCCAGAGTGGAGACAAACACTTGTGATAGGGGAGCAGGATAATCACAATTCCAAGGTGAAGAGGAACATAAACTCTAATGGGCACAGGGAAGCACAGTCCTTTGCTTGATAAAGACCCAAATAAAAGTCAAGAGAGTAGTGACCACATTTTTCCCTGGATCATACCACTTTGAAAATATCAAAAACTTACAGACTCCAGAACTAGCTCTGAAATAATAGCATGAAAAAAAGCCTGAAGCTTGTCACAGTGCCTTCCCAACTCTAGGGGAGCAGTGCCAAGCTTTAAGATTAAGTTCAAGGTCAAGAAATAGACTTGAGAAAATAATCAAACAACAACAAAAATTTGACCATAAAAAGTTACTGTAGTGGCAGAGAAAAAACAAGAAAAAAACTCAGAGATGGTGGAATAGAAGGATAGACCTGTAGAGGCTCTTCTCCCATAGCCCATAAGATACCTGTAAAAATGACTCTAAATAAATTCTAGAGCAGCAGAAGCCACAAAACAGAGTTAATGAGATTTCCAGCCCAAGGTAGCCTGGAAGGCCGACTAGAAAAGTCAATCACATCAAATTTGGAGCAGAGCACAGTCCATGGAGTGCATCCTAGCCTTGGCTGCACAGCATGGACAGGACCAGAACAGGTTTCAGGGAGCCATGGGCAGCAGCTGTGGTTCCCAGATTCCTTAACCCACAAATGCCAAAGACAGCTTCAAAGGTCAGTAAGAAAGCTTTTTCACCTGGGTGAGAAGGGAGTAGGGTCCTTCCCTAACCCTGGCCACAGGCAGTGACAGCAGTGTCCATTTTTGCAGCCCTTGACCTAAAGACTCTGGGGGAATTAAGCTGCTGATCTGTATCTCAGCCCTGAGTGGCTATTCAGGGATGAGGAGGCGTGCTGACGTGGCAGAGCTGATGGAGGTTGTGGAGAGGGAATTCTACTCATACATCCTCAGCAAAAGAGTGCTTATGGTTGCTCCCATATTAGACAACAGACAAGGAAAGGCGTAAACTCCTCTCCCTTGACTGTGCAGCCTTGGAGGAACTGAGAACTTGCAGGTTCCCAGAGTGTGCACTTCTCTTGACAAAGGACTCAAAAGTCAAGTAACTGGCTGGGAAAATGCCAAAAAAGGGAAAAAATAAGACTATAGAAGGTTAACTTTTGGGTGAACATATATTTTCTTCCATCCTTTTGGATGAGAAAGAACAATGTATACCATTAGAGGAAGATATCAAAATCAAGTCTTCTGCGTCCAAAACCTACAAAATAAATATGCAATGAACTCAGAGTATGGAAAAGCTCAAAAAGGATTTTGAAAATCAAGTAAGAAAGGTGGAGGAAAAATTGGGAAGAGAAATGAGAACCATGAAAAGCAAGTCAACAGTTTACTAAAGCACACCCAAAAACATGCTGAAGAAAATAACATCTTTAAAAATAGAATAACTCAAATGACAGAATAAGCCCAAAAAGCCAATGAGGAGAAGAATGCTTTAAAAAACAGAATTAGCCAAATGGAAAATGAGGTTCAAAATCTCACTGAAGAAAGTAGTTCTTTAAAAATTAGATTGGAGGAGATGGAAGCTAATGACTTTATGACAAACCAAGAAATTACAAAACAAAACCAAAAGAATGAAAAAATAGAAGACAATGTGAAATATCTCATTGGAAAAACAACTGGCCTGGAAAATAAATCCAGGAGAGATAATTTAAAAATTATGGGGCTACCTGAAGGTCATGATGAAACAAAGAGCCTAGCCATCATCTTTCATGAAATTATCAAGGAAAACTGCACTGATATTCTACAAACAGAGGGTAAAACAAATAATGAAAGAATCCATTGATTGATCACCTCTTGAAAGAGATCTGAAAAGGAAAACCCCTAGGAATATTGTAGCCAAATTCCAGAGTTCCCAGGTCAAGGAGAAAATATTGCAAGCTGCCAGAAAGAAACAATTCAAGTACCGTGGAAATACAATCAGGACAACACAAGATCTAGCAGCTTCTACATTAAGGGATTGAAGGGCTTGGAATATGATATTCCAGAAGTCAAAGCAACTAGCATTAAAACTAAGAATCACCTACCCAGTAAAACTGAGTATACTTCAGGGTAAAAAAATGGTCATTCAACGAAATAGAGGTTTTTCAAGGATTCTTAATGAAAAGACCAAAGCTGAATAGAAAATTTGACTTTCAAACACTCAGACTCAAGAGAAGCAGGAAAAGGTAAACAGGAAAGAGAAATCATAGGGGATTTACTAAAATTGAACTATTTACATTTCTGCATGGAAAGATAATATTTGTAACCCAAGATTTTTCTCAAAATAGGTTCCTTGGAGGGATTATACACATATGTATATAGATAGAGGGCACAAGGTGAGTTGAATAGGAAGGGATGATACCTACAGAATCGAAATTAAGAGGTAAGAGAGGAATATATTGGGAGAAGAAAGGAAAAAATGGAATGGGCCAACTCTCATAAAACAGGCAAGAAAAAGTTTTTTCAATGGAGGGGAAAAGGAGGGAGGTGAGAGGCAAAAAGTGAAGCTTACTCTCATAACATTTGACTTAAGGAGGGAATATCATGCACATTCAATTTGGTATGAAAATCTATCTTACATTACAATAAAGTAGGGGAGAAAGGGATAAGTGGGGTGGAGGATGATCGAACAGAGGGCACATGGGAGGAGGGAGTATTTAGAAGTAAACACTTTAGGGGAGAGACAAGGTCTAAAGAGAGAATAGAAGAAATGGAGGGCAGGATAAGATGGAGGGAAATATAGTTAGTCTTTCACAACATGACTATTATGCAAGGTTTTAGCAAAACTACACATATATTGAATTGCTTGCCTTGTCAGTAGTAACGGGGGGGGGGGGTGGAAGAAGGGAGAGAAGTTGGAACTCAAAGTTTTAGAAACAAATGTTGAGAATTGTTTTTGCATACAACTGGAAATTAAGAAATACAGGTAAAAGGGCCTAGAAATATATCTTGACCTACAAGAAAATAGGGAAGATAAGGATAAGGGAAAAGAGGAGTGTGATAGAAGGGAGGGCAGATTGGGGGAAGGGGGTAATCAGAGTGCACAGTGTTTTGGGGTGGGGGAAGGAAGAGATGGGGAGAAAATTTGGAACTCAAAATCTTGTGGAAATGAAAGTTGAAAACTAAAAATGAATACATTTTTAAAAAAGAGAAAAAAATAAACTGAGAAAAAGACAACAATGTGAAAACAGCTATATGCAAAGTGCTAAGGGAAATGAAAATTAGATTCAGACCCAACAAGAAGTCTTGAATGAGTTGAATGAGTTGGAAGTGATGAGTGACAGAAGAAAAGAGATGAGACTGATACAACATAATTATGAATAGAAAATTCCTGGTAAAAGAGGTATCAAAAATACTGTGAAAAAAGGTACTTCAAAAAATGGAATAGGCCAAACGGTAAAAGAGTCACAAAAATGAAATGAAAGAAAGAACTCCTTTAAAAGCAGAATTGACCAAAATAAAAGATAACAAAATTTCACCAAATAAAATAGTTAATTAGAATTTAAAATCAGGCAACTTGAAGCTAGTATCTCCATAAGACATCAAAAAACAATAAATTAAAGTTAAAAGAATTTTAAAAAGACAAGTGGAACAGCTTGTTGGAAAAAGAACTGACCTGGAAAATAGATTGAGATTACTGGACTACCTGAAAGTGATGAACAAAGAAAGTGTCTAGATATTATATTTAAGGAAAACTGCCCTGATATCTTAGGTCCAGAGATAGAGAAATAGAAATTCAAAGAGATCCTAAAATAAAAACTTCCAAAACTATGATAGCCAAATTCCAGATCTCCAAGGTGAAGGAGGAAATATGGAAAACAATCAGAAAGAAGCAATTTAAATGGATCCACAGTCAGGAGGACTCAAGATTCACACCTTATATGTAAAAGACATAGAGAATTTGGAATATAATGTTACAAAGGACAAAGGAGCTAAGATTACGATCAAGAATCACTTGCCCATCAAAACTGAGTACATTTCTTCTAGGTGCTGGGGGAGGAATAAGTATTTAATGAATTCAAGCATTGCTGGTGAAAACATCCAAGTTGAATAGAAAATCTGACATTTAAATACAAGACTGACATTAAAATACAAGGCTGAAGAGAAATATAAAAAGGTAACCATGAAAGAAATCATAAGGGACTTAATAAAGCTAAACTAAATCCCTATGTGGGAAGATGGTAATTTTAACTCATAGGAACTTTGTCATTACTACGGTAGTGAGAAGAAGTTTAATTAGAGGCATGAATGTGAGTCAATTACGTTGAGATGATGTAAAAAATTTTTTTTTCTTTTTTTTCTTTTAAATAAATTTATTTAAATTTTTACATTCATTTTCACAAGATTTTGGGTTCCAAAATTTTCTCCCCATTTG
>JAQQSK010010192.1:0-12781 GCA_028658325.1 Potorous gilbertii | reverse complement strand
ACAAGAATGAAGAGAAGCATGAAAAGGTAAACAGAAAAGAGAAGTCATAAGGGACTTACTAAAGTTGAACTGTTTACATTCTTACATGGAAAGACAATATTTGTAACTCTTGAACCTTTTCAGTATCTAGGTAGTTGGTAGGATCACACACAACACACATGCACGCACACACAGAGACAGAGAGCACAGAGTGAATTGAGTAGGAAGGGATCATATCTTTAAAAAATGAAGTTAAGTGGTGAGAGAGAAATATATTGGGAGGAGAGAGGGAGAAATGGAATGGGGCAAATTATCTCTCACAGAAGAGACAGTCAGGAGACTTTTTAGTGGAGGGGAAAAGAGAGGAGGTGATAGAAAAACATGAAGTTTACTCTCATCACATTTGACCAAGGATGGAATAAAATGCAAACTTATTTTGGCATGAAAACCTATCTTACAATACAGGAAAGTGGGGGAGATGGGGATAAGCAGGGTGGGAGGGATGATGGAAGGGAGGGCAATGGGAGGAGGGAGCAATTTAAAGTCAACACTCGGGGAGGGACAGGATCAGAAGAGAGAATAGAAGCAATGGGGAGCAGGATAAGATGGAGGGAAGTATAGTCAGTCTTACACAACAAACTATTATGGAAGTCATTTGCAAAACTACACAGATATGGCCTATATTGAATTGCCTGCCTTCCCAAGGGAATGGATGGGGAGGTAGGAATGGGGAAAAGTTGGAACTCAAAGTTTAAGGAACAACCATTGAGTATTGTTCCTGCTACTAGGAAATAAAAATTACAGGTAATGGGGAATAGAAAGTTATCTGGCCCTACAGAACAAAAGAGAAGATGGGGTAAGGGAAGGGAGGGATGAAAGAAGAGAGGGCAGATTGGTGATAGGGATAATTAGAATGCTCAATGTATTGGGGTGGAGGGAGGGGACAAATGGGGATAAAATTTGGAACCCAAAATTCTGTGAAAATGAATGTAAAAAGTTAAATAAATAAATTTATTTAATAAGAAAAAAAAAGAGAAATTATCATGGTCAACTGCCCTGAAATTCTAGAATTAAACCATAAAAAGAATTCACTGATCATGTCTTGAAAGAGATCCCAAAATGAAAACTGTCAGGAGTATGGTAGTCAAATTCCACAGTTCCCAGGTCAAGGAGAAAATATTGCAAACACCCAAAATGAACAATTCAACATCATGGAGCCACAATTGGGATAACACAAGATTTGGCAGCTTCTACATTAAAGGATCAAAGGGCTTGAAATATGATGTTCTGGAGGGCAAAGGAGCTAGGATTACGACAGAGAATCACCTATACAGAAAAACTGAGTGTAATCCATGAGGGGGAGAATGGACATTCAGTGAAATAGTGAACTTCAAGCATTCTTGAGAAAAGACCATAGTTAAACAGAAAATTTGGCTTTTAAATATGACTCAAGAGAAGCATGAAAAGGTAAACAGGAAAGAGAATTCATCAGGGACTTTTAAAGGTAAACTGTTTGTATTCCTACATGGAAAGATGATACTTGTAACTCTTAAGACCTTTCTCATTATTAGGATAGTTAGAAGGAGTATACACACATATACACACACATACATATGTGTGTGTGTATAAATGTATATAAATAGCAGAGGGCACAGGTGTGAGTTGAATGTGAACAGATATCTAAAAAGTAAGAGGTGAGAGAGGAATGGACTGGGAAAAAAAGAAAGGGAGAAGTAGAATGGGATAAATTATCTCACGTAAAAGAGTCAAGAAAATGTTTTTACAGTGCAGGGGAAGAGGGGAAGGTGAGAAGGAGTGAGTTAACCTTATTCTCATCAGAATTGACTCAAAGAGGGAATAACATACGCACGCAATTGGGTATAGAATCTGTCTTACCCTACAGGAAAGTAGGGGTGAAGGGGATAAAAGAAGATAAAAAAAGATAGAAGAGAGAGCAGATTGGGGGAGGGGGTAGTCAGAGGCAAAACACTTTTGAGGAGCGATAGGATGAAAGGAGAAAGAAAATAGAATAAATGGGTTGGGGTAGGTTGGAGGGAAATATAGTTAGTCTCACAATATGACTACTATGGAAGTGTTTTGTATAACTATACATGTATAACCTATGTTAAATTGCTTACCTTCTTAATGAGGGGTGGTGGGGAGGGAGGAAGGGAGAGTATTTGGAACTAAAAGTTCTAAAAATGAAAGTTAAAATTGTTTTATATGTAACTGGGGGAAAATAAAATACTAAAGAAAAAGAAAAAAAGGCCTGAAGGAGTCTACATTATACTGGAGTAGAAGGATATATAACATGTAAACCACTGAGTATTGTATATGCATGAAGACTTGAGAAAACAAAATGCACTACCAGCTAAGGAGATGATGAAAGTTCTCCTATAGGAGGTGGTGTTTGAGCTGAGCTATGAAGGAAGGTAGGAATTATAAGTGGCAAAGGTGAGAAAAGAGTGCATTCCACCTACTGCTGTTCAGTCATGTCTGACTCTTTGTAATCCCATTTGAGGTTTTTCTTAGCAAAGATACTGGAGTGCTTTGTTATTTTCTTTTCTGGCTCATCTTACAGATGAGGAAACCAAGGCAAACAGGGTTAAGTGACTTGCCCAGGGTCACACAGCTAGAAAGTGTCAAAGGCCAGATTTAAATTGAGGAAGAAGAGTCTTTCTGACTGTAGGATTCTAGGAATGAGGGACAGTTTATGCAAAAGCATGGGAATAGGAGATGAAATATCACATGTGAAGAACAGGAAGAGGACCAGTGTGGTTGGATGTGAGTGTGTATATATGCATGTGTGAGTGTGCACGCGTGTTTTGTGTGTGTGTGTGTGTGTGTGTGTGTGTGTGTGTACGTGAAGTGTTATTATTCAGTCATATCCAACTCTTCATGACCCCGTGGACAATACTGTCCTTGGGTTTGGTTTTTTTTTTGGCATTTGGGTTTGCCATTTCCTTCTCCAGTGGATTAAGGTAAGCAGAGGTTAAGTAACTTGTCTGTCTAAGGTCACATAGCTAGTACATTTCTGAGACCGTATTTGAACTCAGGTCTTCCTGACTCCAGGCCCAACACTCTACTCACTAAGCCATCTAACTGCCCCTGCATGAAGGGGTAGTAAAGTGTAATTAGAACAGAAAAGTTGCTTGGAATCTATTTTCCCAAGGGCTAAAGTTTGGATTCAGTTCAAGTGCCATGCTTGAGGAGCTAGAGGGCAACATGTGTCCTTGAGGCCACAAGTTCCCTACCCGTGGTGTAGGTGAAAGGTGAGAGGGACCCGAATAAGGGTGGTGGCTTTGTAAATGGAGACAAGGGAGCAGATATTAGAGATACATAACATCTCTATATAAGGGAGCACCCACAAGGTTTCTGAGTTGGGGTCACGCTTATTTGCGAAGGCCGTAAATGTGGTGGACAAGGTAGTTGATACAATCACCTTACCTCCTGGGCTTAGCTTGCCTCTGTATCTACATCCCTACCCATTCATCTGCATGGGAGAATGCAGGAAATTTAGAGTAAAGAATGAGAAGGATTTAATTTACGCTCCGTCAGTATTAATCAGTTCAGTACAGTTCCATAAGGGCAGTGATCATTAGCATTTATTAGTGAGTTACTCATTTAGTAATATACATTTAGTCAGTTTAGTTAATTAATGTTAGTAAAGGAGTGGCATATATTAATATATATGTATATATATTCACATATATTATATCTAGGAAAATTAGACAAGATAATTTTTCTTATACTAGGCCTCAACTTTAAATTACAAACTATAAGTTCACTGTTCAATGTTCACTAACTTTTATAAAGTTTACTTGCCTTACCACAGGAATACTGACTAGGGGACCTCCACCCTTTTGTGTGATGAGTTTATAACTGAACCAGCAGAGGTGGTATTTTCTTGACCTAATAAGGAAAGTTCCCCAACTTATTTTTGTATCTCTAGATCACCCTGTTGCCCAACATGAAGGGGGACCCACCTCTGACCATTTAGTCAGTGGAGCTGACCCTTGCCTTGCCCCTCCTATGACCACCCATTCTGATGCATCAGTTCTGGCCCTCCTGGAGGGTGAAAAGCAAGGTCTATCACCCAGTGAAACTCTGTATTTTACCTGTCCCTTCTGTCTCTGGGTATTAAGCACTATAAAACTAAGGCCCTGGAGTAAGGAGGCCTCCCATGTCATGACGAAGATCACTTCATTACATATGGCTGGGGTCCTTTTAATAAAGTGCTATTGGCTCAGAGCTCTGCCTCAGTTTCTCTTATTGTACATTGGGTGTTTTGGATCCCACAAAAAATCTGGAGAACTCTGAACCCCAGTGCTGTTTTGTAATTATTAAACAAATCACCATTAACTGGTTTATAACCTACCCTTCAGAGACTTAAATTGGAAAACATGGGATAAACTTAAAGTAAGGTAGGGTAGAGTCTTTGAAGAATCCAAGCATCTCACCATTGAAAGGAAGGGCTAAGCTAAGGATACTACCTAGCTGGACCTATCTTGCTCTTTGTTCTAACAAGATTGATTGACACACCCGGCTGAGAATCCCTTAGGTCTCAGTAGCCAAGATTCGAAGAATATAGAATTGAGGAGGCTTTTTGCTCATCTAACAAGGAGGCTTTTTCTTCCTTTTCAGAAAGAGCTGGGGAAAAGAAAGGATAGATGTGGAGTTTAAATTAAGAAAGCAAAGAAGCATTTTCTCTTCTCTGAGGAAAAGAGGACCGAAGATTTCAGCTGAGCAAGAAGATGGGATGGAGAGGTCAGCATTTATGAATCCATCTGAGCTGTGAGAAATAGTGGAGGCTTTGAAAGCACAGGAGAAGTGTCTGGCAGCGGAGGTAGACTGATAGTATCATTAGAAGACATCAATGACAATACAAAGAGCATGAGTTGGGAGTTAGTTATGTGTGTCAGTTGATCAGTCAACAAGCACAAGCATTTATTAAGCACCACATCATTGCACTTAGTGCTAGAGATGAGACAGAGAGCGAGAGACAGAGACAGAGAGAGAGACAGAGACAGAGAGAAAAAAAGAGAGAACCTTTTTCAAGATATATATATTTTGGGGATATTTAAATATATAAATAGAATATTATATATGTATATATATATACATACATTTGTATATATATGTATATACATACACACATATATATGCATACATGTATACATATACATACACATATACACATACACATGTATACACACACGCATATACGTAGCTAGGTACACATGATATATACAGAGTAAATGGAAAGCAATCTGAAAGAGAAGATGTTAGCATCTAGTGGGACAGAAAAAGGCAGAAGATGGGATATCAGGTGGATTTTAAATGAAGTTAGAGATTCTAAGATAGAGTGCCAGACCTAGAGTCAGGAAGACATCTTACTGAGTTTGTATTTAACCTCAGACACTTAAGAGCTGTGTGTCTCTGGGCAAGTCATTTAATCCTGTTTGCTTCAGTTTTCTCATCTGTAAAATGAACTGGAGAAAGAAATGGAAAACTACTCCAGTATCTTTGCCAAGAAACCCCAAATGGGGTCATGAAATGAATGAACAAGAAAGAGATTCTAAGGAGTGGACATGAGGAGGCATAGCATTCCAAACATGGAGGACAGCCAATGAAAAGGCATGGAGACAGCAATGGAGTGCCAACTTAACATGTTCGAAATGGAATTATTCATTGCACCTCTCTTTTAGATTTCTCTTTCTGCTTACGCCACCATCCACCTCCTGATCTTCTAGTTTCATATACTCAATGTTGTCCTCTCTGACTCTTGATTGACATAAATATCCAACCAATGGTGAAATCTTACTATTTCTGCCTCTACGGTGTCATCTACCCCTTATCTCTGTGCACTTCAGCCTTAGCTCAGGCTGTCATTATATCTTACCTAGGGCACTGCAATAATTTTCTACATATTCTCTCTGAAGACTATCCTTTACCTGTCTTTCAAAGTGATTTTCCTTAAACATAAGTATCATTGTATAACTCCTCTTTGTATTAAAGTTTCATTAAACCTTTGTGGTTCCCCATTGCCTGTAGGGTCAACAAAAGCCTCTTGACATTTAAAAAGTCTCCTGACATTTTTCACAACCTGGCTCTATCCTACTGTTTCAAATTTATTATATAAACGCTTATTTGTATTTACTCAGGTAGAGTGAAACAGATTTTCATATAATTCTTCACATATATCGTGCCATCTCCTACCTCTGAGTCTTTGCCTGGGCTGTTCTCCATGCCTAGTATGCACTCCCTCTTCACCTCTTCATCTCTATTCTAGGATCCCTAACTCCTTCAAGGCCCAGCTCAAACTTTCCTGATGCTCCCAGTTTCCAGTGCCTTCTCCTTATAATAATCTTAGATCCATTTTGCATCTCTCTGCATACACACATACTGTATTCCTTCACAAGATTATAATCTCCTCAAGGGTAGGGATTGTTTTATTTTTGCCTTTGTAATCTCAAAACCAAGCATAGAGCCTGACATATAAGAGGCACTAAAGAAATCCTCACTGATTGATTCTTAGGCCATTTCATTAAAAGCTTTTGCTTTGAACTCACTTGCTTGTCTCCCCCGCCACATCCCTACACACAGTTAGTGCCTGCTGCCTGAGACTGCTTTCTATTTAAACAATAGATATCTTATTGTTTTGTTATTATTGAGTCATTTTTCCATCATGTTGGAATCTTTGTTATCCCATTTGGGGTTTCTCGGCAAAGATACTGCAATGGTTGCTATTTCCTTTTCCAGCTTCTTTTACAGATGAGGAAAATGAAGCAAACAGGACTAAGTGACTTCTCCAGGATCACGCTGCTACTGTCTAAGGCCAGATTTGAAATCTGGAAGATCAGTCTTCTTGACTCCAGGTCAAGTGTTCTATCCACTGGACCACCTAGCATCCTGTATGTATATGTATGTGTACATGCACATGCATGTGAACACATGCCTGCACATATACGCACATATGTACACATATACACATGCATGTGTATATGCATGCATCTGTATGTACAGATGCATGCACACTTGCACACACGCACACACACTCATATATATATATATATATCTATATGTATAAAATCATTTGCATGTTGTCTTCCCCATTATAAGGTGAACTCCTTGACAACAGGAACCATGTTTTTCCCCTTTGTTTGCATCTCTAGTGCTTAGTACGTTACCAGCACATAGTAAACATTAATAAATGTTCATTGACTAATGAATTATGTGTGTGTATATATATATATATATATGCACATCATTTGTAAAACTAGTAAAAGATAAAGACATTCATGGAATGAATTATAGTTTAAGGGGTGAACATCCCTTACAGAGAATGTTTGAACTTGGGCTAGCCATCTGCTAGGGACTTCGCTTGCAGATGGGGAGGGGGAAAGGTGCTTCCAGGTGTAATTATACACAACACACAAACACAGTGTATATACACACATACATATATATATATATATAATATACACACATTACACATATACAACTCTCTGTGCATATATTTATACTTAAATACATGTGCACATATACATATATATGTATAAATGCAGTTACATGTATGTGTGTATATATAAACATGTACACATATACATCTATGCATTTGTATACACATGTATAGATGCATTGTCTATATGCATCATATTACAATATTACACTATATATAATATACACATATGTATATATAGTTATACTATCTTTGACATACTCTAGGTATACATGTATGTATTATGCACATACATATACATGTAGAGAGAGAAACAGAAAGAGACCAAGCAGAGAATTCAAAGATCTGTAGCTGGAAGAGAATGACTTCAGAGTCCATCCACTCCAGTCCCCTTACTTTACAGATGAAGACAGACACAGAGACCCAGGTAGGAATCACAGTGATTTGCCCAATGTAGAACTCATCAGATGGGGGGACATTTGACTGACTACAGAGCCACTCTTTTTGTCCATGCCATTTGTTCCTCAGAATTCAGATTACAGATTACTCCCAGATGTTAGTGTAAAACAGGAAGAACACAGCAGGGAAACAGGGTCACAGAGGCTTTCTCAGAGCTGCTTAGCGAATCTGTGTTGAAGTTGAAATGGACTTGGTCTTTTGAAACTCAGGCTGATTTGAACTCCAAACCTCTGTGTTTTTGACTTGTTTATTTGGTTTGGGGTTTTGTTTGCTTTTTTGCTTTTGCTGATTAGTTCAGCTTTTTAACAGGCAGAAAACTAGCTCATTTTTATTTGTATTTTTGCTAAAACTTGACAGAAGGGAAACTTTTCTAAAACGTTCCAAAGAGCAAGGCAGGTTCAGATGTGATGAATTCCAATATCTGACAGTTCTTTAGTACTTTTTTTTTTGCCATAAAGAAAAATGCAAATAAATAAAGGGGGGAAAAAATCACATTAACTTGAGAATTACCTCCGAGTGCTTCCTGGAGGAAAAAAAAAGAAGAGAAAGGAGCTTACAGATCTATTTCAAGATGATTTAACAGGTGAGGGAGAGTTAGCCAAGAGTATTTTATGTCCCACTCTATTAGGTACCATACAAATGTGATAGATCTATTCTAATTTATACAGTTGTTCAGCAAAACTTTTGTGGGTTTTTAAATTGACTGTAATGTTTAGCAATTGGAATATAAATTTATTCAAGCTACTTATTTGGTTGCCTCAGTGGTATATTACAAAATACTTTATAGTGTCTGATCTGCTTAAACTTTACAACTACCTTCTGAGGAGACGATCTTCTTGTCTTAAAGTTTTAGAATCCTGGTCACAGAGGAGACTGGCTCCCCATGGTGTCAGCGGAAGCGTTGGATTCTGTCATCTTCAAAGTTTGCCATCATGTGGCCAGACAAAGGAAAGTGCAGCATAAGGTAAGTGTTGAGGTGAGAGTTCTTGAGTCATAGGCAGGGACCAGAGGATGTCACCTCTCACAAGATACTGGAATCTTTATACTCTCCCATAAGAGTTTATGCAGCCCCATAGATAATCTATATCAAATTGCATACTGTTTTAGGAAGAGGGGAGGGAGAAAAATTTGAAACTCAAAATTTTCGAAAAATGAATTTTGAAAATGGTCTTTGCTTATAATTGGAAAAAATAAAATACTATTTAAGATAAAATAAAAAATAAAATTTAAAGCATTTATTTAGTTTCTGAGAAAGTGAACTCAAGACTGTGCTAAGGTCTTCAACTAGTGGCTAAATTACTATTCATTAATAATCTATTGTTAAAGTATAACCTGTGAACTATTCAGCCAGCTCCAGGCCTGGATGGGAAGCAATGACATGCCAGTAAATGTTTAACAACCGGCTCTCTTCCGCTAAAGAAAAAATGAACCCACCATACACATTTAAGTTTAATCTGCACTATTAACATTTTCTCCATCATTTCTTAAGTTTAAACAATCAATAAAATAATAAATCAAGCTTTGATTTGTACCAATTGTCAATATCTGAGGTATAAATGTTCTCATTGACTATTTAACTAGTTTGAAGATCTCCATTTCTTGAAAGTAGAGAACCATGTAAGTAGGTTGGTCATAGGGAAAGGGAATTTGGAGTCTAGGGAGTAGTACAGGACTCAAATTCTTCTGGTGATGTTAATTTGCACTCCTTTTCCTGTCCCTTCTGCCCCTTCTCCCAAATGTTCTCTTTGTCTACTTTTTGCCTTTCATAAGGGGTCATCTCCAACCAACCTGATCTATGTCCCACCACTGGACCCAGATGACTCTGGAGGTGGAAGTGAGGCTAGTGACTTTGCACAGCCCTCCTCTGACTGTCTCTTATTCTTTTTTTAAATATGTAATTTATCTATTTTTCAGTTCTCAACATTCACTTCCACAAGAATTAGAATTCAAAATTTTCTCCCCATCTCTTCCCAGACTCCACCACAAGACAGTCTGCACCCCATCCACTCCATCCTCCAATATGTCCTCCCTTCCACTACTCACCCTTCTTCCATCCTCCTTCCCCTTTATTTTCCTGTAGGGTAAAACAGATTTCTTTACTCCATTGCCTGTATATCTTAATTTCCAGTTGCATGCTAAAACAATTTTTAACTTTCATTACCAAAATTTTGAGTTCCATATTCTCTCCTTCCCTCTTTACCTACTCCCATTGAGAAAACAAACAATTCAATATAGCTCATACATGTGTAACAATGCAAAGCACTTCCACAACAGTCATGTTGTAAAAGACTAACCAAATTTCCCTCTGTCCTATCCTGCCCTCAATCTATTCCATTCTCTCCCCACCTGTCCTCCCACAACAGTGCTTATCCCTTTCCTCAATTTACCATTGCTTGTATTATTTTCCCTCTCCTGTCCCCTTCCTCCCTGCCCTCCTGCAGGATAAAATAGATTTCAATATCCAATTGAATGTGTGTTATTCTTCCTTAAGCCAAATCCCATGAGAGCAAGGCTCATGCATTTCCTGTCATCTCCCCCCTATTCCCCTCCATTGTTAAAGCTCCTTCTTCCCTCTTCCATGTGAGAATTTTCACTACATTCACTTCTCCTTTTCTCTTACTCCCGATAAATTCTATTCAACAGTAAATTTTGTTTTTTTAGGTATTCTCCATTCACATTCAGCTTGTCTGTGCCCTCTGTTTATGTATATATATATATATATATATACACACACACATATATACATACACACATACACCCATGTACACACCTATACATACCTACATATGTATAATATATACATACATACATACCCTACATATATATGCCCTTTAACCACCCTAATATTTAACTACCCTAATATTGAAAAAGGTCTCATGAGTTACAAATAGCATCTTTCCATGTAGGAATATAAACAGTTTAACTTTAATGAGTTCCTTAAGGCTGTTCTTTACTGTTTACCTTTTCATGTTTCTCTTGATTCTTGTATTTGAAAGTCAAATTTTCTATTCAGCCCTGGTCTTTTCAATAGGAATGCTTGGAAGTCCTCTATTTCATTGAAATTCCATTTTTCCCCCTGAAATACTATACTAAGTTTTGCTGGGTAGGTGATCTTGGTTTTAATCCTATCTCCTTTGACCTCTGGAATATAATATTCCAAGCCCTTTGATCCTTTTGTGTAGAAGTTGCTAAATTCTGTGTTGTCCTGATTGTATTTCCACAGTACTAGAATTGTTTCTTTCTGGCTGCTTGTAATATTTTCTCCTTGACCTGGGAGCTCTGGAATTTGACTATAATATTCCTAGGAGTTTTCCTTTTGGGGTCTCTTTCAGGAGGTGATCGGTGAATTCTTTCCATTTCCATTTTACCCTCTGATATTAGAGAAGTTTTCCTTGATAATATCTTGGAAGATGATATCTAGGCTCTTTTCTTATCATGGTTTTCAGATAGAACAATAGTTTTTTAATTATCTCTCTTGGATCTATTTTCCAGGTCAGTTGTTTTTCCAATGAGATTTCACATTGTCTTCTACTTTTTCATTCTTTTGGTTTTGTTTTATAATTTCTTGGTTTCTCATAAAGTCATTAGTTTCCATCTGCTCCATTCTCATTTTTAAAGAACTATTTTCTTTTTTAAATTTTAATATAAATTTATTTAACTTTTTACATTCATTTTCACAAAATTTTGGGTTCCACATTTTCTCCCCATTTGTCCCCTCCTCCCACCCCAATACACCGAGCATTCTAATTTCCCCTATCACCAATCTGCCCTCTCTTCTATCATCCCTCCCTTCTCTTGACCCCATCTTCTCTTTTGTCCTGTAGGGCCAGATAACTTTCTATTCCCCATTACCTGTATTTCTTATTTCCTAGTAGCGAGAACATACTCAACAGTTGTTCCTTAAACTTGGAACATCCCTCCGCACCCATTCCCTTTGAGAAGGCTGGCAATTCAATATAGGTCATATTTGTGTAGTTTTGCAAATGACTTCCATAATAGTTGTGTTGTGTAAGACTAACTATATTTCCCTGCATCCTATCCTGCCTCCCATTGTTTCTATTCTCTCTTTTGATCCTGTCCCTCCCCAAGAGTGTTGACTTTAAATTGCTCCCTCCTCCCATTGCCCTCCCTTCCATCACCCCCCCATCCTGTTTATCTCCTTCTCCCCCACTTTCCTGTATTGTAAGATAGGTTTTCATACCAAAATGAGTGTGCATTTTATTCCTTCCTTTAGTCAAAAGTGATGAGAGTAAACTTCATGTTTTCTTTTTCTCAGCTCTCCTCTTTTTCCCTCCACTAAAAAGTCTCCTGCTTGCCTCTTCTATGAGAGACAATTTACCCCATTCCATTTCCCCCTCTCTCCTCCCAATACATTTCTCTCTCATCATTTACCTTGATTTCTTTTAAGATATGATCCCATCCTATTCAATTCACTCTGTGCTCTCTGTCTCTGTGTGTGCATGCATGTGTGTATGTGTGTGTGCGTGCATGTGTGTACGTGTGTGTGTGTGTATGTGTGTGTGTGTGTGTGTGTAACCCCACCAACTACCTAGATGCTGAAAAGTTTCAGGAGTTACAGATGTTGTCTTTCCATGTAGGAATGTAAACAGTTCAACTTTGGTAAGTCCCATATGACTTCTCTTTGCTGTTTACCTTTTCATGCTTCTCTTCATTCTTGTGTTTGAAAGTCAAATTTTCTTTTCAGCTCTTGTCTTTTCAGCAAGAATGCTTGAAAGTCCTCTATTTCATTGAAAGACCATATTTTCCCCTGAAGTATTATACTCAGTTTTGCTGGGTAGGTGATTCTTGGTTTTAGACCTAGTTCCTTTGACTTCTGGAATATCCTATTCCACGCCCTTCAATCCCTTAATGTCAAAGCTG